>JAVQJD010023006.1:0-22318 GCA_036023655.1 Nannoperca australis
GATCTTTGTACATTATCACATACAAGACATTCAAACTAAGATACAGTTCCTCTATAATATCGTACAATATGCTGAACTTTATATATTATTATTATATAATATAATACTTTATAGAAACAATGTGTCATTTAAGTGCTGTTGTATTCCCGGAAAAAATGAGTCTTTAGTCTATTCTCACTAATAAATCATGTTTGAATTAACCCTGGTCTGCAGCGGAGTGGACTTTTAATATCCCACAAGATTTAAAATGTTTAAAATTGAAATAAGTTTCAGTTTCAAATCAACATTTAAGAATTAAAAAATGTGTTAAATCTGAAATTGAATTTGAAATCAGCTTTATTTAAAGTGAATCCTGGTTGTAAGAAATAAGAACATTTCAGGTTAAAATCAGCAGATTTTTCATGACATCACAACTGAACTGTCTGAGCTGTCAAACTGCTTCTTATTGGACACTGACAGGTAGATGCTGCTGATCAGTCCTCTTTCAGGTCCTCAGTCTGACCACAGACTTCTGTTTTATTCTTTAATTTTTCTTTTCTCTTCTGTTCCTTTAATTATTTGATTCAGTTTAACTTGCTGATATTCTATATTTCACTCTCTTCACCTGGTTTCTGCTCGAGTTCTCGTCTGTTTTATTTGAATGTGACTCTGCTGCAGCGAGCGAGTCGGAAACACAAAGAAGGAAAACAGTCGAGAGCTAGAAAAATGAAAATAAAATGAAAGGAAACAAAGCGTTCGACCTTCAGCTCCAAACAGAAAAACACTTTCCAATTCAGTCTGTGTGTGTGTGTGTATGTGTTGTAGAGGGATTTCCAGTCGTCCCAGTTCAGGGAATTACCTCCATCCCAGCAGACAGACAGGAAAGCGAGGAAAGAGCGACACCAAGAGGAAGCTGAGAGAGTCAATGATTCACCTTTACATTTGATGTGTTTGTATATCGAATGTATAAATGTGTGTGTGTCAGAGTGGAAATGTTTGTTTGTAGAAATCTAAATTCATTCCTGTTTCTGGGTTTCTGTTAGATTGCTGGAGCCCTCAGTGTTTTCCGAGTAGACTTCATGTCTTCATGTGAATCATTCCTTGTGTAAATGAGTTGCTGTGAAGCTGCGTTCAGACCAAACATGAACACGCCACTGTACTGCTTTCTGGACTATTTTGTAATTATATATCACACTGAGAAGCTGTGGAGATAAAAACTGACAGAAAGTAGGAGAAATTTTTTCTGTTGATTCCGGTTTGATTTCAGTCTTTATGTTGTTTTCCTGCCAACATCAGCCAGACGCTTTGTTTCCATCAAGGTTCAAACTTTCGGGGGAAACAGCTGCTGAATGGAGATGAACATCTGTTCAACTGCCTGAAAGAGAAAGAACAGGACAATTAGTCAGGCAGTCAATCAGTCAATCAATCACCTGTTTGTTGATGGTGCCCTCAGTCTGAACTAAAAGCTGTTGAAGCCCTCAGCCTGGTCTGGCAGGCAGCAGGGTGAGTGACTGCCTTCCTCTGTGATGTTTCAGATGATATTCAGAGTCGATTAAAATCATTGCGGCTCTTTAATTGCTCCTAATTGAACCTGACGTGTCTGTAATTAATTAACAGAGGAGGTTAATGAATTCAGGCTTGACTGGCAGCTCCAGATGTCCAAACCTGGTGTGTCCTCTGTTTTTAACCTGCTGACTCGTCCTTTGATGGTGTCTAATGTCTCCTGTGTCCTCTTCATCACAACTAAATAAAGTCAGTTTCCAGACTTTTATTGTTTTGTTGTTGAAAAACAACAACAAAGAGCAAAAAAAAAGAAATCTGTTGAAATCAGACGACAACTTCTGGAAGCAACAAAGACAAATAAATGTCTCTTCAGGACAGACAGACAGGTGGGAGAGTAAACTGTGATTGTATGATGTAATATGAAATAAATATTAAAACAGAAGAGAGAAATAATCGACACTTCTGTCCTTTTTACTTTATCTGTGATTTTCATATCATCGTTATTCTACTCCAATGCCTGGTTTCACTGTTTAATGTCTTTTAACTGGGACCTGCCATTATTATTATTATTATTATTACTTTTATTACTTTTATTACTTTTATTACTTTTATTATTACTATTATTATAATCATCATCATCAAAATTATTATTATCATTATTTTTATTATTATTACACAGATTAGCTTGCTGTGAGTTGGGGAGTCGACCTGCTCCCCCTCCTGATCAAACCTGATCAGACCTGATCAAACGTGATCAAACATCTGCACTTGAATGTTTCCATCCACAGAAACTCTGCAGTGTGAACAGCTGCCTGTTCTGCTGTTTCCTGGTGTTTGTCTCCATCTAGTGGACAAACTGGTGAAACATCAAGCGTCCACCTGTGAGTGGACTTTGTGTTGAACAGCTGAGAGTTAGTAGTGTTCAGTGTTTCTGTTTCTTTATTTGAAGCTGAACTAACTGATGTTTTCTTGTTTTCAGCAATGAACTCAGAGGGAACCAGAACTGATCTTCACTGAGCTGAAAGTCATGTATAAAGTCAGGAGAACCATCAGGATCTGTTGGAATGACTCTGAAGGTGATGGAGGAGCTGATCATGTGACCTTCTCCTGTATGACATCATACAGTAAACCTGATTCAGGCTTTTTAATGGATCATCTGCACACTTGGTATTTAGTATCTGTTCATTTCACTGAATAACATCCTTTAAATGTACAAAGTAACATCACAGGTAACTTGAATCTGAACCTTAAAGGACTTCACCTTCCAATTAAGATGTGGTTAATAAATAAATATAAATGCATTGATGTAAATGAGATGGTGATGATGAATAATTAAACACATCAGATGAACATGTCTAATATGATGGAGGATAATATTTGAGCTGAATAATCAATAACCTGAACATGTGTCTGTGTTTTCAGAACTTTTAGCTGTTGGAGCCTCAGGACTACATTTCCCATGAGTCCTCTGTCTCCTCCTCTCCCTGTGGAGGGAGGAGAGTGGGAGTAGGAGGAGGAGGAGAGGGGGAGTTTGGGAAAGAATGTGTGGAATTCATTTCCTGTTCTGCAACTCTCAGAGTCGGAGTCATAAAGTGAAAAGTGGGATCTGAACATGATGAAGGAGCGCTGACTCCTCTTCTCCGGCTGGATTCTTCTCCTCTCCAGGAGGACTGTGGAGGACTGAGGAGGAGGAGGGGGTCTACCATGGCCGAGCCCCTGCTGAAGAGAACCTTCTCCAGGCTGAGAGGCAAAGACAGATCCAGGAGGAAGACGGACCCCAAAGTGAGCGGTGAGCAGAGTTAGTGTTGGTGTTTGTGAACGCTGCTCAGTGTGAACGTCCTGTTCATGAAGCTTCTCACGTCCTCATGACTTCTGTCTGCTGACACTCTGAACAGAGACGCACTTACAGTCTGATATTAAAGCTGGACGTCTGCAGACTCCAGAGACACACAAGACACAAGTCAGACAAACAGCCGTCAGCTGACTGCTTTGTGTTTTTTCTTTCACTGAATCAGTTTGTAGCTCCACATCTGGATCAGACACATGGAGCTGTAAACAAGGTTCTAGTTAGAACATTCATCTAATTATTGAAATCCTGGATGATCTTTCTTTTCTATTGGAGTACAAATTATTTAGTTCTAAAGAAGAATTGATGTATGAAGCATTTATGTACTATATAGACACAGCAGAGAGCAGGCTCCCCTCCTAAGTCCTGTCGGTGGTTCATGTTGGTTAGAGGATGAAACAGTTAAATGTTAAGTTGTCGTGTCTGCAGACTTTCTGAACCAGTTAGTCCAACATGGACTGAGCTGAAACTGAACAGAACCAGAACGCACTGAAATTATTCTTTAGTGGCAAACAGAGAACATTTGACAGAAACTTTCACAAACAACATTCTGAAAACACGATGCAGCGCTTCACATTCAGCAGATGTCCTCCCAGTGAGTGAACAAGCAGGCGGCCATCAGCGCCTTGCTCCTGGGCTCCTGGACTCCCGGGCTCCAGGTCACATGACTTCAGTAGAGGTCCCAAAGACACATGTGTGTTTCCTTTCCCAACAGAGAGAGACAGACAGGGAGACAGACAGTTATCTGAGCTAAGTGTTTAGTAAATAGTGCTTTTATATAACACGACCTCTGACTGTGTGGAGGACAGAGATCTGTCTACAGTCAAGCTTTGTGTGGCTAAATGCTAACATTAGTTTTAGAAAAGGAAGCTGCCAGAGGATGGATGGGATGCCTCACACACCTGTGGTCAACAGGGCCAGACCCTAACAGACCTGGTCAACACTAGTAAACCAACTGATCTGCCGCCATCAGCAAACAAGTCACATCAATGTTTATTTGGCTTTGAAATTCATTCAGGTGTCACACAGTCATCTGGTTGGTCCACGTCCAACCACAGGTCACCTGGAAGCAGACTTTCAGTTCAGTTTGAATGTGGAAATATTTTACCTCTAAAATCTGATCATAGAAGACTGTGATGTCACTGCTGAGTGCTGGGTCTCTGCTGGTACTGTGAGTGTTACAGCCCTGCTGCAGGTTCAGATCTCCACTGTGCTTTGTCAGCATCACACTGAGACAGTAGTAGCATGGAGCTAGGCTAACAGTTTCCCCCTGCTACATGTGACAGGTCAGAGGTCACACAAACAACCGTTCCTCTACCTGTTTATTCACTTCAGTTCAGTTTTATTTATGAAGAACCAGAACACTGCGAAGTTCCCTCAGAACAACTTTAGACCGACTCTATAATATTTACAGAGAGGCAACAGTTCCCACTGGGAGCAGCACGAGGAAAACTCAGTGATTTCACCTGATTTTGGTGGAAATTGGAATTGTCCCTGAACCTGTTGGTTCTCCATAAATAATATAATAAAGAGTAACGTTTCGTTCTAGAGCTGCTCTGAATGAAAAGAGCAGAAATAACTTCAATGATCAATGAAACTGAACTGAATTCAACTCACATCTTCAAAATGTTTCTCAAACCTCCTCAGTCTGTCTGTCTCTAATCTACACATGTTTTATTGTTCAGCTTCCTGTTGAACAGACTGTCAGCTGACCATTTCCTGTCATTAGACCTGTATGTGTGTGTGTGTGTGTGTGTGTGGTTGTGTGTGTGTGTGTGTGTTAGCTTCCTGTTTATCTCTATGTGTAAAGTTGCCGTAAATAGGACTGAGTGGAGATTTTAGATATAAAGAGTGAGTTTTATCTCACTCACTCAAACATAAATATGTCCAGAGCACCTCAAATGCAGGTCAGTTCAGTTCATTGCAGTACAATATAGTTCAGTACAGTTCAGTTTAGTGCAGTACAGTATAGAACAGTACAGTATAGTACAGTACAGTTCAGTTTAGTGCAGTACAGTATAGTACAGTACAGTATAGTACAGTACAGTACAGTACAGTTCAGTTTAGTGCAGTACAGTACAGTACAGTACAGTACAGTTCATTGCAGTATAGTGCAGTACAGTGAAGTTTTCCTTTAACATAAATTAAAATGTTTGTGCAGGATGTCAGACACATGAACTCTTAACGCTTGCCTTGTCTGTAGATCACACTGTGTATGTGTTACTAACTGTAGTCTTTGTGTGTTTATGTGTATTTTAAGACTAATGAATAGTGAATAGACAGCAGTGTGTTTAGCCTTAAATACAAAGAGTTCATTGACATCTGCACAGTCACAGCTGTTTATTCAGCCCCCGTCCTCCTCTGCCCCCCATCCCTCCTCCTCTCGCCTCTTTTCTCACTGATCAGCATTCTTAGGCTTCTGAAAATTAAAAACAGATGGTTTTTTATTATCACACAAACACACACACACACACACAGTCCTCTTCGGGTCCTCTTTGGCTTAATTCCGATGACAGGAAGTGGAGGCTGACCTCTGGAGAGTATCACTTCCTGTGTGGTCCTATATCCATTCAGAGTAGTTTGTTTCTGCTGAGCAGCAGACAGATGCAGTTAGAGAATAGCTGGTAGACAAAGTGGAGCTGTTAGCAGCTAAAGAGACAGAAACAGAGCCGACTGGACTTCATCAGGTGACTGTCAGTGGGTTCAGTGATCCTTGATCACATTACAAAAGGCCTTGAAAAGCCTCCACTAGTCTTTAAGGACATCCCAGAGGTCACTGAATAGGTGCCTTGGGTCCTTAAGAAGTTTTTTGAGGATCCATAAGGACGTTCGCGGGTCCTTGACAAGGCCCAAGGGTCCTGAAGGAAGATACAGTGGCTGTTGAGGTTACTTAGGATCAAAGAAACTTCTAATTGTCTTTGATGAGGTTGTAAAGGAACTCAAAGACTTTCAAGGAGTCCTCCAGGTTCTAGGGGTCCTTGAGTGAGTTTACTGCTAATGGAGCCTGAATCATCAGTCCTGTTACTTTGGTTACCTGAAAGCTCACCAGTCAGAGAGCAAGATTATCTAAGTTGATCTTAAACCAACTAGGGGCTTGTGTGAAAAGAACAACGTCACACATAGAGGGTTCCATACAGCTCAGTCAGATACTCTGCATCCTGTATGTCACAGGGATCACACACACACACACACACACACACACACAGGAAGCAGAGAGCTGGAAGAGAGAAATCCAGATGTTCAGGATGTGAGAGAGAAAATCTGTGGTTATAACTGATGCAAAGATGCTTGAGGTTTTCCAGTTTGTTTCAACAGTAACAGCTGATGTGATTATAGAAGATCAATAATGATCAAAGTGTGCAGCAGGACAGTCTGGTGTCTCAGACTAAAGTCTAATGCTTCATGTGTCAAACCTCTGATCCTGAATCGTGATTTGGTGTTCAGTCAAGTCACTCTGGTTACGTTTGGAAAACATAAGAAGAATGTTAACTTGAACATTCAAATGAAGCAGATGATGCAGCTCTAAAATCAATAATGACGCTATAGGTACCAGGTCCTTAGGTGTTCTGGACCTCCAGCATCCACGTAGAAATCAAACCCTGAGCTCTCGATATCTTCCTGTGTTGGGCTTCCTTTGTCATACAGTCGTCTGCATTGGGACACTCAGCATAAAGATCATCATGTTGTAACCAGCTAAACAGATGCTGGAAGTCAGAAAAGCCATAACACATCCTGTTCATTTACAACAATATAACATAATAAAACATATAGACATGGCTGTAGAGACTTGTATTGCATAGTGACTGTATGATGGATCTCACTCTGTACCGATCTGAGCATGTGTGTTCGTGGCTATAAGCTTGGATTGTTTTCATTCAGTATATCTCTTGATGCTTTTGACTGTGTGTGTGTGTTTGGGGGGGGCTTCCTGCAGATGTTCCAATTAAGGCTGACACTCTCCTCCACACTTCTTCATCACCATCATCACCTCTGATGACAACATCAAGAACTCCAACAACAGCAGACCCTGACCCCCCCTCGCTGCCACATATCCACATCACAGTTGCTAAGAAACAGTCATGGGCACGGCAGTCTGTGGCTCCGCCCAGTGCACTGCCCTCAGGCTCCGCCCACAGAACCTCTAACCGTGAGCAACCCATGGGGATATCCCAGGATGCATCTTGGCAAGCCTGGAGTCAAATGCTAACACAGGATAAGGTACAAGATGGAAGTGGTGTAATTCCCTGTGTGAAGCAGAGTGATTATGGTGTGTTTATTTCATGTACACATGTTTCATATCAGCCCAACAAGGAATTCTCCTTGTTCTGCTGTTGGAAGTTTAACCTTTATTTCTACATGTGCCACCCCCACCCTGCTAGCTGAGGTTTGATCCCTCCTGCTTATCCTGCTCCTGGTAGTTTGACCTCTCCTCCTTGTCCTGCTCCTGGTAGTTTTACCTTTCCTTGTCCTGCTCCTGGTAATTTGGTCCCTCCTTATCCTGCTCCTGGTAGTTTTGCCATCCTTTCAGTACTTTGACTCCCACTTCTTTTGCTGCTCCCAGGCAGAGCAGTCTGGCGACAGGACGTGCATCAGTCTGGCCTGGGATATGACCAGCACCCCCTGTTTTCCTGTCAGTTCAGTCCAGCAGGAAGCCCCCCAGCCAGCAATGGGCTCCTCTGATGTGCCCACCACCTCTGTCAGCACCAAGTCGGGCCAGCGTGCCTATCTGCAAAGCCTGGATCGCAGCAGCCGAGCCTGGGTGCTGTCTTCAGGAAAGACCCAGGCATCAGACGAGGCATGTAGGCTACAGGAGGAGAGCGGCAGCAACATCTGGTACAACCCAATCCCTGAGGAGGAGGACACAGGAGGTTCACGCAGGGAGGAGGAGATATGGAGGAGGAGGGACGAGAGGGAGGAAGGAGGAGCAACAAAGAGGCCAGGAAATACCAGAGCAGAGCTGGGAGGAGTTTGGGTCGGGTCTGCAGAAAGTTGTAGCAGTGACCAGTGTCCACTGGAGGGCGCCAATCCAAGTGTTAGCCACCACACTGATCACATCGCAACAGAAAACACAGGTAAGAACACTTGACTCCACCTGCTGATTGTGTTCTCTTACATACTGCACCACACTGTACCAGGCTTGACCAGTGTTTTATAGTGTGTGTGTGTCTCTCCCTCAGACTCCCCTCCCTCAGACTCTAGCCCTGTCTCACAAAAGAAAGGGGGGGTATCTGGCAGTGTGATTGACAGGCTGAGGTCTCCTGGAACAGTCACGAAACTCTCCCTAAAGATGAAGAAACTTCCTGAGCTGCGCCGCAAACTCAGCCTTCGTTCTTCATCTCGTGCCAATCGCCAGGGAAATGACAGCAGAGGGGGTGGGGATGAGTCGACCAGTATAAATGCATCATCGTCAGTCTTGTCCAACCAGAATGTGATCAGCAGATATCACCTGGATAGCTCCGCTCCTCCAGCCAGACCACTGCGAAGATCATCAAAAGGACGCTCTGCTAGTAAAGGAGGTGAACTGTTTAAATGTTCATAACAATGTCTAGAGGGACATAAAGATTTGTATTTTAGGTATGCCAGTTACAAATGCATTTTCAAAGTTGTATCTTCCTATGTAAGTCAGAATGATGCACTGTATTTTAAACATTACATATGCAAGAGACGGATGCATTTATACCTTTTTAACGTCAATTTTTCTGGGGACATAAAAATGGAAAATCTGACATATCCAGTCAGCTGTTAATACAAGTAGAGAAACTTATCAATATACATCAATATATCAATAACATGACTCAGGGTAACAGCTATAACAACTCTTTCTCTGACTTTATGTTGTTTCATATGTTCATCTCAAACCTGGACAAGGACTGAGGTTGGGACTGGAATTATTAATTTAAAGTACTTCTGCAGCTTTACTCAGTGTCAGCAGACTGTGTGAGTCATAACTTTAAAATATAAGTAGTCATTTGACTCGGATCACTATCCAGTACTCAAGAACATATAAACAAGCTTAGATTTCAGAATTTCCTCCTCGTTTGACTTCCAGCAGATTGTTTTTGTCTTCATCCTCTGGAGGAACCGTCTTGTCTCAGGCCGGAGGTCCCAGTCCAAGTGTCCAGAGAAAGTCACAAGTTCTGGAGTGTAGAGTTTACAGTTGCAAAATGTAAAGTTTATGTTTTCCTTTTAGGTTATCTTAGTGATGGGGACTCCCCTGAGCTGCTGCCAAGGCAACAGGCCCCTCCCCCTACAACTTCCCAGGAAAGGGCATGTGATGTGAGTTCTTTCCGACTGTATGTGGGCAATGATCCACAGCGATGCAGCCAGCGGGTGACAGGTTTACTGACTGTCCATCTTCTGGGCCTGGAGGAGATGAAGACCAGAATGTAGGAACACACCCCCAACACCGTTGTTGCTAGCAAATAGCAGCTAATACAAATTGATACTTGCTTGAAGGTTGCTGGCAGTTGAAGGGTCTAGTGAATATTAGACGAACTGATTGGTTTATTGTCAAACAGTACAGTATACTCTACCAAAACTGAATCATCTTGCATTGGTTAATTTTATCAAAGAACTTGATATTTTTAAACACCCTTGTTAATAGGTTGTACTGATGATTCAACCTTCAGAGTTTCATTCTGATTTGTTAAGATTTTGAAACCTGATGGTTAAGGAAAGATGTAATGGTTCAATATTGAAATATTGGTTCCTGTCTCTCCTCTCAGGTCAGATGGCAGTAAGGAGGTCTTCCTCGCCATCCAGATCGATGGGGTGATGAGAGCGAGGACTGCCCTCCTGACCCTGCGAGGCTCGGCCCTCTCCTTAAACCACGCTTTCCACCTGGAGCTGGAGAGAGCCCGGCAGCTCCGCATAGTGGTGTTAACACCAGGTACTACTGCTGTGTGTAAACTGCTTTTATTAATGCTACTTATTCTACCACTGCAACCTGACCAACTTACAACTTGGGTTGAGTGTTTTGGTACTTCGACAGACCAACAGATTGATGAGTCTTCTCTAGTCACATTCAGGAGAATCATATCATAAACTGATCAGCATCAATAGTTGTTATTGGTGGATTGGGACCTCCAGTGTTTTGAGTCAATGCTAAATGCCTCAAATGTAGGCATTTAACAGACACTTTTATCCAAAGCGACTTTCAGGATGGAGATGCCTGGGATTGAACCAAGGACCTCATACTTGCTTGGCCATTGCATCATTACATTACATTTTTACATTACCTTTAACAGACGCTTTTATCCAAAGCGAGGAGGTCCTTATAACAAATTATAATGTGTCATTATAAATGATTTTTCCCATCAGTTACAAAGTAAATAACAGTAGTTCCACCTTTACCAGCTGCCGTGATGAACACATAAATATACACAATCATTATAATCCAGTATTATATATTATTCAGCCTAATGGTGCTTTAAGTATAGATGCTAATGCTTTTGTACTTTACTTTAGTAAAAATGTGAATGCAGGCTTTTACTTGAAGGTTTTCCTACACTGTTCTTTTACTTAATTAAAAGCTCCTCCACAACTGACTTTAGTTACTTGCAAATGTTGAAAAGTGCTTAGGGAATTGGTTAATACTGTTGAACTCAAACTCTAGCTAAAACTTCTTGAAATTCTTTGTGATCATCCTCAGTTTTTTATGTATTTCTGTCTCTGCAGTCAATACACAAGCAGTGGGGGGATCTAAATCAGGGACGGATCATACTTCAGGTGGTCCAACTAGGAACAGAGTCTGCTGCCTGGGTGGCGTGTCCATCCCTCCTCTCTTTAAAGGTTCACTACTCCACCTTATTTGACTAATGTTGTTTAAATGTATAAATAAAAGGGATTCTGGGTAGAACAAGGAGCCATATTCTGCTCTAGAGGCACAAATATAAATGACTGTACTTTTCTATCAGGGAGTCGAAGTCAGCAACTCTGTGTGAAGTTGGAGCCCAGAGGTCTTCTTTATGTCAAACTGTCGCTACAGGAAAAATGGGACACACAGGTACACAGTCATACTACTACTGCTAATTAAAGTGGTCAAAGTTCCCCAGCTCTTAATCATGACTCCACAGCATGATATGATGGTCCAAACTAAGAAAACTAACTAACTAACATATTTGAACTAATCATTTTTATCATTGTATTACTTTCTCCCCATAGCCCAGCAATGACACGTCTGTGCCTGCTAATGTGTTTGGGGTTGAACTGCACCATCTGGTGGAGAAAGAAGGATCTGCATCCCCAGTCCCTCTACTGATCCAGAAATCTGTGGCAGAGATAGAACGAAGAGGACTGAAGGTACATCTCTATTTGTTTCCCATGTTTCCCACTGCTGCTGAGACAACTCAGAGTTGTGTAAAAAAAGAACAGTTAGTTGTTTGTTTTTTCTGAACTCAAGATGTGAAAGTAGCTATTTAGAAGTTTTACTGTTTACTGCACTTTCAGAGACACTTTAAAAAGTAGAACATATTTAAACTCTAACAACTTTAACAATGACATTAACAATGGGGAGGGGGTCTCTCATTATGCTTCATTTAAACTGGTGAACACTTCCAAGGTGATGCAAAAAGGCAATTTCTGCTGAAATTAAGTTGAATTAAGTAAGTTGAGAATTATTCAAGCTGACCAATCAGGACTTTCACCACCTCTGACTACTTTAAGACCATATCTGTCTGTCTGCAGGTTGTGGGCCTGTACAGACTGTGTGGTTCTGCTGCAGTGAAGAAGGAGCTCAGGGATTGGTTTGAGAGGAACAGTTCAACAGTCTGCCTCAGCGAGGACCTCTACCCTGACATCAACGTCATTACAGGTCAGTAAATACACAGCTGGTTGACTTGGACCTGACTGTAATATCTTAGGCTTCAACTGAGCAGGTGTGGAGTAATATGGTTCATGTCAGAACCACTAACATCTTTTCCAAGTCATCAAGGTCAGGTCCAAGTCAAAGTTACATCATAGTCAGCAAGGTCTGACATGATTTGCTCTTCACCTCAATGACTCTGGCCTGACCTTGTGTCCTTGGTGCTTTGTGTGCGATCTTAAGAAGATGGTCAGACTTTAATGGTCAGACTTTTAATGGTCACACGTGAAACACACTGCAAACACACACATGCACATGCAATTGCGTCCCACGATGAAATTTGTCCTCTGCCTTTAACCCATCCAGTTATCCTTCCTCCGGGGGGACAGCTGGAGCAGTGGTCAGCCATTCATGCGGCGACCGGGGAAAAACACAACACATTAATAGAAAACACAACACATTAACAAAAACACAACACATTAATAGAAAACACAACACATTAACAAAAACACAACACATTAACAGAAAACACAACACATTAACAGAAAACGGAAAGGGAGGGTTCTTATGGTCGTAACAGATCGTTGCTGATTGGACGTGCTGTCCGTAAAGAGACAGACAGCGCGTCCAATCAGAAAGTGAAGGTAATGCACCGTACACTGTTTCTCAACCGTCATTAAACGAAAAAAGAAGAAGAAGAAGCAGCATAAGCAGAAGACCTAGTCACACTAAAGAAAACAACAGGGCCAATTCTTCTGTACAACCCTGCTTCTTTTAAACGTGTCTTCAAAGTGCGCATACTCATTGTGATGTTGTGAAGCGTTGACAGCATGTCAAGTATCACCTCATATGTATGTCCTGCATCAAAATAATGCCTGATAATAGCGAACATTGAATCAGAATCAAAAATCCTTTAATAGTCACGCAGTGGAGAAATTTACATTCTTGTAGTGAAAGTGTACAGTGCAGAAAAGAGAAAAATAAAATCAAATAAAAGAAAAAACTGTAAATAACTATCAAGTACACGAAAAACATTGGAGGATGCAGGAGTCGAACACTTCTCTTATGCCAAGCAGGTGCTTTGCCAATTGAGCTAATTGCCACTTATATATATAAATGCATGAGGCCAGCTAGGTACATATCCTTGTTAATAGGCACCCACGTCTTCCGGTAGGAGTACCTACCCTTTCCGTTTTCTCTTAATGTGTTGTGTTTTCTCTTAATGTGTTGTGTTATTGTTAATGTGTTGTGTTTTCGTTAATGTGTTGTGTTTTCCGATTTGCGTTTATGTTCTGCACTTCAGGGCCACCGTAGTTTTGGGCCTTGTGCCAATAAAATGCCAGAATGTCCGAACCGATGGTCTGATACAATACTTTTGTGATACCTTGCATTAAGAAACTAAAATGTTTTTCAGCAAACCCTTTTTAATGTAACAATTGATCCAAAGTTCTTAAATATTAAAAACGTTGGCCTAGCAGCTGTTCAAATATGTATTTGCCCAAATAAAATTGGTAAACGTATGATTTATTTGAGATATTAAAAAAGATGATGATCTGACGAGATGCCAGCTTTCGATGCTCAGTGCATGTTGGTCAGCTCCAACAAAGTATTTAGGTTCAATAACCAGCTTCACAAGTGAGCTTTGGTTTCAGAACATGGGCACAAACTGGTAAATAAAACCTACACACAATATTGCAAAGACACTAAGACAAATAGAATGTCATTTCTGCTAAAGAAGCACATTGTAACACACAAAGATAAAAATGCCATGCAAATATGGCAAACCCAAGTATTCCTCAGGTACATGCTATGGTAAAGCTACTTTTTGTTACTATTACAAATGTTCTGTTTACACTTTCTATATATAATCGTGAATAGTTCAACACTGATACTGACTTTCCAGTTTGAGCTAGTCATATCTCCTTCACCGACCGGACAACTGAAAGTCATCCAAGTTTACATACACAATATCTCAGAGGAGGCCTACAGGGCTTGCTGCCAAACGTTAATGGCTTCACTGGCTTGCATTTTTACTGCTCTGTCCTCTAATCGTTTAACTCTTCTGCTGAGGATGTGCAGTGATCCATTAGAACTAATAAATAACAATGCAAAGGGGACTGCATGTGATGTACTGTACAAGTAACACATACAGTAATGTAGCACTCCTATGCCAAGTCAGAGGTTGTACCGTGTAAACAAAAAGCTGTTCTGAGGCTGAAAAGGCAGTAGTCATGTATTGTTAATAGATCATCTTTGTGCAAAAATCAGTTATATGGAGTAATGATTAACATCAATGTGAAATGGATGGGGACAGTCCAATACATGCTGTATTTCACAACACGCTTCTTAAAGATCCAGCCACCTTTTTGCACACTGGAGTTGTGCTGTATGAAATACTGGTTATGTGATGATATCAGTTTCCCCAACCATCACTCAAACGTTAGTGGGCTTAAATGCCTCACACACCCCCTCTGGCAATGTCCATTCTTCCTTTTGACTTTGCCAAGGAAATGTTTATTATATTACATCCACACCCAGGCCTTGTTTGCACAAAGGTAGTAGTGGTTACAAACCACTCTGACCTTTGCACTGACCCATGTTTACTGAGAAATTCTGTTTCCCTCTGCGCAGACCAGGGTGCTAAGGGCTAATAGGCCTGTGTAGTTAAAGTGCATTTGTGCAGGCATTTAGAGAGCCAGTCAACTTGTCATTCCTTGGATGTCGGGATATGCAGGCTGCTGCTGACCATGTACTGATCAGAAACAACCCCCAGTACGATGTAACCTGACCAGGTGTGTCCAGCCTGACAGCAGGTTTGTCTTTGTCTCTTTGCTGTGACTGGGTCAACAAAGTCCAACTGATATTCAATGCATGCCCCTGTACAATGACAGGAATATGATACCCAGTAGGGTCTGAAAGTACCAATAAAGGGGTACATAAAGGTGTACGCCTCACACCTTCATGATGAGTAACAGTTCACTCTTCACTGACCATGTATCTGCTTTTTAAAGTACGATTCTAAGAAGTGGTAATTAAATATTATGGAATGGTGTTTTTTTTTTCAGTCTGTGGATGTTGGGTTATGAAGTTACCAGATGCTCCCAAATGTAAGCTAGCACTTCCTGCTCTGAGAGAGACGCCATTTGCTCTGTTCTCTTCTGGTTGAAGAATTACTTATTCGGAGCTTGCAGGGAGACATAAAGACAACAAGGACATTGTGCATGCATGTGGGGAGACATGCATGCCTTTGCCTACACACACTTACCTTATCCTCTGGGGTGAAATATAACCTGCATTCAGACTACATTTTCCATCACAAAGATGACTGTGGGCTGCTGCTGAAGCATTTTCAACATTTTGGGTGATTATTTGTGCATGTGCTCCCATAGCGCTAGGAGTGCGGCATAAAACGCTGGTTAGGCTCTGCAGTGGGGCCTCTTTTCTCCTCCATTCATTTTCTGTCCACAACAGATGGTGTATAAGATGGTGATCTAAGTCCAAGAGGCCTTTAAAGGCAACTAATAATGTGCATAATCCCAAAGATAAGAATGTGTGTGCATGCAGGAGGGAGAATGGAATTAATGTGATCATGCTCTATGCGTGCGATGAACAGGCTGCATGGGGGTAAAAGTTGACATAAAATCATTATTTGCAAGATTATCCAGTATGGTGCTCTGCGACCCCCCCCCGCCTCTCTTGTGGCTGCCTGACACCTGCTACACAGGGACTTGGGGAGAGCAATAAGCTTTCTTGGAGACACATGACATCATCTCCCAGCCCGAGCAGCCCTCCACTCATGTTTGGGTGTAACCTTTTTGGTTGCGTTACAGTCACAGACGGACTGCTATCCAACTACATGCTCTAATGAGGTTTCAACAGCCGCACAAAACGAAACCTTTGTCTTAATGTCGGTCGGCCCAAGATTGGACAAAAAGTCTGTCACACATAGGAGAGTCCTCCACTGACACCAGTGCCGGTCATCACACAGCCACATTTGTCAGAAACAGTGCACTCTGCTCATTAAACTGGATAAACATGGTTGGCTATTGAGCTGCTGAGAGCTAGGGGAGAGGAGGAGGGCTCCTCTCCCCTGCTGACTGTTTGGATTTGTTCTCAAATGCATTTCTTCAGCGGTGTCAAGCAGTGAGAATGCAGCTAGCTGTGGTGGATTCAAGTTGGAATCACATCAAATGAAAATCTAAATTGGGTTTCACAAACAGTCCCAGTGTTAGGACTTTAAAAAGTCTAACTTTGAAGCTTTTTTTTTGTTTACATGGACACTTAGGAGTCAAATTAGCTCCGTAATAAACAAGGTTACAGCCATTTCTGAGAGTCTTAGAGACTTTTCTGCAAAAGAAAGGTGACAAATGTCTATGTATGTCTAATGTAATTGTTGTGCAATTAGTGAAGTTTAGCTCCCAAATAGGCATACCCAAAACTTAGAAATATGAGCAAATATATCTTTTCCCTGTAAATCTATTTTCAGTTTTTCACTGTTATCATTGAAGACCAGTCTGTACTAGGCACATATTTTTACATATTTATAAAAGGGGCTTATTTTGCAGTCAGCTATAAACCCATCTCTATATCCATAGCAGTTTGAACACAGCTTTGCATGGAGACCATATAGGCTGCTGATATGTGTGCCTGCATGTTTATGCTTGTTTGACAGTGTGCACCTATTCTTGTAAAGTCTTTTGTTGTGGAGGCAAAACATTTGTACGGATTTAAAGATTGTTTTGAGAGGCTCTGTGTATGCATTACAGCACACAATGAAATATGTATTAATGGGACAAGTACGGAGATTTATGTCTTAGTAAATCTCAGTATAAATTTAGAAGTCTTTCAGAGAGGACAAGCTCCATGTGGCAGATGAGGACGGGAAAGGTTTGGGAGTGAACATTTTTGAATGCTTCTCTTTAAACAAAAGAGAGAGAGAGAGAAATCCCTGAAAACAAAAGCTTCATGTCCTGTGACCAAGCATGAACTGTATGTGGGTTCTTATTTCTTATTTAATTAAAAACCACATAGTATCAACAAATGTGATACCATTCGTTGTTTTCATATCTACTGTGGCATTTTCTAAACCTGCCATGACTTTTTAGATTCAGTTTGCATTAAATTACACTAAAGGAGATTTCATGCAGCTTCTAGGAACCTTTTCTAAATTAAGGAGAAAGAAAAAAAACCTTCACACCACATCCTTAACACCTGTGTAAAATGTAATCTACCCACATAAACTGGCCCTTACACTTTGAATGAACATTTTAAATCCACTTTTATCAAACACTATTGTGATGCAGTACCATTCTTACAGTGCAGCCTCCACGTATCCCTAAACTCAAAACTATCATTATACAACTTATTATCTCAATATTTACAATACAAAACGCCTGGTAGAACAATCTGACCTCGACTAAACTGATTTGAATTCGGCTGCTACTTAAGGTCAGTAAGATGTCGCAGTGACATTCTCCTGCTTTTGTTAAGTCTCTGGTGCTTGGACCGCTCCGAGTCAATCGGTAATCTGTGTGTGGTTTTGTGGGGGGGCAAGATGGCAGAAGAACACCCAAATAGCAGAATTCTTCCCATACTGTGGTTTGTTGATGGATGTTGGCTAGAGGGAGGCATCTTCACAGGCTGCCAGGAGCAGGACTCATGAGATGGGCTCATGGCCTCTGGTCTATTCACAGGACAATCACTTCATCATCTGGAAATCTTGGAATTTTAGCTCGAACAAACACTCACATAAAGTTACAGAAATGGCTTGACCTACAGTTCCCTTTATGCTTAAGAGAAGTGTAAGCAGTAAGCATTTATTTTGTAATTATAATTCTCACTGACACTAAAATTGTATATATATATATATATTTTATAGGTGAGACATTTAAAATACACAGTATACTCAACATCTTCTGTTCTCCTTCTCCTGTGTCTCTCTCTGTGGGACTCTCACTTCAGGTCCTATCACTTATTGGATTCATCTGCATAGAGACCATCATGATGTGCTCTCCCTGTGGAGGGGTCTACTTCTTCGAGTTTGTCAGCTGCAGTGCCTTTGTGGTGACGGGAGTCCTCCTCCTGATCTTCAGCCTCAATCTGCACACCAAGGTGCCCCATGTCAACTGGAGCCTCACGGTAGGTACAAGGAGACATAATGTGTCATGTGACCAGACTCATGATATGCCTGACTCAGCAGAAGTTTATTTGAGACAAAATGTCAGCCGTTAGTGGCGTCCACTGTTTGCCACCGTATTTCTTTACGCAACCACTGGGGCTACCAAAGTTGGAAGTTTTCAAATCTGACTCATGAAAGGAACTAATTCCCCTAAAAGTTGAGATACCCCTACCCGAGGTAGAACAAAGCACAACCATGTTTTTTCATAACTTTAATATGTCTAGTTTTTGAAATGGATGGTTGTATAAATATATGTTACTGCAAAATTTTTATTTTTTGGTTGTTGTTTGGATCCTCCCCAAATCGAAAAGGGACAGCGTCTACCTAATCACATCTGTCTCTGGAAATAATGATCACAGTGTCACCAAATTTGGACTGGATGTTCACAGACAGTTATTGAACACACTAAAGTAAATATTTCATCAATACCTTGACATGGTGATTCTTTGTCATTTTTTTCTGTCAGTCCGACTGACAGATTATTACCGTGGTTAACATGTAAATCTAGCAACATGCTTACCTTTTGGCAGAGTTTTCTTGAGTTAAATACTAATTTAGCAACTTACTATGATTCCCATCAACCTCAGCAGTACCGTGTGTGTGTGTCATACTTATTAAGCAAATGTTAGCATGCTAATATGCTAAACTTTGATGGAGAACATAATGCCTGCTAAACATCAGCATGTTTGCAACATTGACATTGTGAGTATGTACGCATGCTGACGTTAGCGTTTAGCTCAAAGCAACACTGAGCCTATGAGTACAGCCACTAGCATGACTCCTATGAACTGATCTACTTGTATAGCTGTACATAGATTTCTGCTTAAAGTATATAGTTGTGTATTTATTATCAGTGTAAGGCTCAGCACAAGCTTGTTATACAAGTGAAACTGTAAAACCTTAGAGAATAATGAACTGGTTGGGAACAGTTTCAGTGTTACCACGACGATGTGCATTGTCAGCTGCAAACAAATGAACCGGTGGGTGTTCTCCAGCAGATACTGATTGCGTTACAATATTTGCCTACATAGACATGTTGGTATGTTCTGATCTGCAGCCAAGTATCCTTTACAGAGAGGGAAGTGGGAAAAAAAACTTCTGAAACTACATTTCCAGAGGCCACACAGCATACATATTGGCATATTATAGTAAAACAGTGGATGTTAAGCCAGATGTCTAAATCCAACCATAGCTATCAGATTGCATTATGGTATCCTTGGTACAATATTCCACCTCAAACATGAAGAGAGGGTGTGCTTTTGGCTTCTACTTTTGGCAGAACAACACCAAATGAAAGCTTTTTACAGTCTCGGAGAGGCTGTTCAGGTAATCTAAAATCCTTCTGTTCAGTCTTCTTCTGAGTTCTGTTCCTTTTCTCTCGAGACTCACTGGCCTTTCTCGTGTCAGCTCTGACTAGTTCATTATTTTTTCACTTAACAGTCTTGAAATGCTTTATTAACGTCAAATTTTTGGGTGAGTGTTTGTGTGCACAGGCGTGTATCGAAGTAAGTTTGGTTGTGGGTTGCCGTTAGACACACGGAGGAGGTTGTTCTTGAAAGAAGAACTGTGGTGGGCTGTGGTTTGGCTCACTGGTATTGCTGGAAACATGCTGCTGTAGACAAAAAATACTGAGTCTTTCATTTTTTGTGCTAACAAATTTTGTCCTCACACCACAAAAACCCTCTGCTGTTCTCTTTTGGGAAGTGCCTGACTTCAAACTGTAGTAGCTAACAAGCTTATGATGCTTAGTTCTAGTGCACATTTGTAGGCTGAACCCCATGCTGTTTATGTCTGTCGAGTTCAAAGCTGCTCCAGTCACTTTGAGCCCCTGGTGAATTTCACCATGAGTAAGCATTTCAGAGTGTTAACCAAATGTTAACCCTTCTGCTGCTGTCTTTTTTTCCAAACTCTAAACCATGGGCTGACGCTGCCATTCCTCCTCTGTGGAGTAAGTTGTTTTATAATGTGGTCTCAGAAGGATGGATTTGATCGAACATCTATGTGCTATGTTCTCCTATCTCCTCCAATTCACCCTCTATGATCACTTTGGCAGTCCAGAGCCAACAAAAGCCCTGACCCCCATTTCCTCCCCTTTAACACTGTAATAACTGCAGTCTTAGGACCTTATTTTAAAGCCACTTGGTGACTTTTAGTTATTAAGTTTAACTTTAGTTTTTTGTTCGCGTGAATGAGCTTGTTGTGTACAACCAGCTGGAGAGACAGTTAAAGCAAACCCCTCTGTGTATTGTTGTCCTAGTATGCTTTGCCAAATAACTGCCAAAGGTTCTTTGAGACAAAATGGTAGCCTGTAGCGACGTCCATTGTTTGCCACAGTTTTTTTTTTTACACAATCACTGGGGATACCAAAGTTGACTCATGAGACTAGCTAACACAGGGGAAGGTTTGAGTGCTAGAGATGACAAGGCTAGGAAGTGTTAGCTTGGATCATTCGACTACTGTCTGTATACTGCACATAACAATACATACAACAATAAGATGGACTATGGCTACAATGAATTTGCAAGAATGGTGTCAATTTTGTCTATTGTCTATTATATAAGTCCAAATGATAGATTATTACCTTGGTTCACATGTAAATCTAGCAACATTTTTCTTTTTCCTAGTTTGCCCATCCAAATAACTGCCGGCCACTCTGAGAGGTTCTGGGACAGAAATGGGGCGACCCTGAGGACACACACAGGGAACAACATTCACAGCCGAAAGGGGAGGGAGAGGGAGAGAGGGACATTAGTGTTGTTATTCTCCCTTTTCAAAGGAGAGCAACGGTTTGAATACCCTGCCAGTGTATTCAGGTTATTTTGTTCAGGGAACAGACAGTATCTCATCACAGTTAACGGATGAATGAGTTTGGTAAGTCAGAGGGAAGACCGTTAGTGGGCACTGAATGGACAAATCACAGCCTCACACAATAGGGGCGTAATGCAAAACTGTCACAAAAATATCTGTATTGACTGTGTTAAATAGTTTTCTACTGCCATAAACATATACACTATCTGTACATTTAGCTGCCAACAAAATATACAAAAACCATCATATTTTAGCTACACCTTGTGTTTGTCTATTTGTTTACATCTTTGGCAAATCTGCATCATATAAAGTCATGCTGCTTTGGCTGAAAGGAGATCCTGTTCGCACTGTGCTGACAAAAATCACCTGGATTGCAAGAAAAAGTCACAATCTGATGGATCCAAGATCAGAAGTTAGAATGGACTGCCTAATTTCTCTGTGATTTCTAATCAGACTTATGGATGTTTGTAGCGTTTTGTGTGATGTCTGAGTGTCATGCTTTGACTGAGTTATGACGAGAGAGAGGTGGGGACAACGAACATTACTGCAAAAATTCACGTTGTTCAAAGAGCAGTATTTGTCCATATTCAAATAATGTGTGACCTACGTCAAAACTCATGCTGATGGGTTTATTTTTACCTTGTGAGCTTCAAGTTACGGTATGTTGTCTATACGTGCAGTATGTATGCATTTGTGTGTTAATCCGTCCTTGTTTCTCTGTTGGACCCCATGTTATTCTGCCAGTAATGATCTCCCTGCTGAATCCGCACACACAGCTGAGGTTTGTGGTTATTATTAGCTATAGTCATTAATCTATCATCAGGTCTTCAGACCAGAGACCACTTTACTCTTGTTGTATTTACTTTACCTGCAAGTGGAATCCAATAAAAGCGTTCTTGGTTTTGACAGCTGAAGTTTGCCACCCAAGCAGACAAAAGAAATGAAATACTTGCCTGCTATCTTTATTTGTCTTTCAAAAAAGAATCAGGCATGGATGTGAAAGCCAGAAAGACGTTTTATTCTTGCATGAAGCTTTCTGGTCCTGTGTGACTTGCTGTGACTGTCAGGAGAACAGATTTCATAATTAGTCTTATGCTACGTCCTCTAAGGTTTTCATAGTTGCAGTCCAATTAGCATTTCTAGCTCCTATCTTGAGAACAGAAACCTAGACCCATATACAGTAACACAGAACAGAATGTTT
>JAVQJD010023018.1:0-16488 GCA_036023655.1 Nannoperca australis
GTCCATTCATTATCAATCACAGTACGATCAAGCTAGACAACAATTCTCATATAATATGTCACACGATATGCTGAACTTTATAGAGCCAATGTGTCACATTTGTTGTATTCCCGGAACAAGTGAGTCTTTAGTCGTTTCTTGAAAGTGGTCAGGCAGGTTGATTGTCTGACGGATGTGGGGAGCTGATTCCACCACTGGGGGGCAAGGTAGGAGAAAAGTCTTGAGTGTGAGCAGGCGTCTCTGAGAGGGCAAACCGCCAGGCGGTTCTCAGAAGCAGACCGTAGTTGGCGGGCGGGGGTGTAAGGCTGAAGGATGGTCTGGATGTACGTTGGTGCAGTCCTGTTCACCGCTTGGAAGGCCAGTACCAGGGTCTTGAATCTGATCCGAGCAGCGATGCGTAGCCAGTGAAGGGAGATGAAGAGAGGGGTGACGTGGGTGAACCTCATAACGTTGAAGATCAGACGTGCTGCTGCATTCTGGATCTTTGGGAGGGGACGGATTGCACAGGCTGGGAGACCGGCCAGGAGCGAGTTGCAGTAGTCCAGCTTGCAGAGGACAAGTGCCTGGACCAGCAGCTGTGTCGAGTGCTCCGACAGGTATCTCCTAATCTTCCGAATGTTGTAGAGGGTGAATCTACAAGATCGGGAGACTGTAGGTACAGGAGCTCAGTGTATGCTATAAATCACACCAGATGCCAACGAAGTTGTGTTGCACAACATTAGCATTGTTTGGTTCAGTGTAAATGAGCAAAGCCGGAATTATGATGGGTCTTACTTACGGCAGTATTCAAAGAGGCTGGAAGATGGCTGGAAACACAACTCCAAATGACGTTGTTTTGTATCTTCTAGATGTCTAAATAAGCAACTGTTTGCTGTTAAAGGGTGATAATAATCTCATTGTTGTGTTTACAACCCCCAAGTGGTCAAATAACTCATTAAGGTTTAAGAGAAGATTCTGCGATATACATGAAGCAGGTTTTTAATTAGTTGGCTGGAATTCTTCCAATTGAATGTAAGAGAAATGAGACAGGAAGTGCAAACTACTGAATCAAACAGTGCACTCAACTTTTCATTTTTCATTCAAAACTTATTTTCATTTATAGTGACAGAACTGAAAGAAAATTGCTGTAATGCAGAAACTCATCAGATGTATAATGACATTATTATACATATATATATTATAAAAATCCACATTTAATAGTTAAATCACCTTGTGTTTAGTCTTAATGACTGAGCTTTGCAAAGTAGAAATTTTATATAATGTCACATAGTCAAAATACTGTAGGTTAAATACATTATATTGCTGCTATAGGAACATTAGCACACATAGATGGATGTTAATATATGAGATATAAAATATTGCTTTGAAATGTTTTTATTTTATTTAAGTATAACTTAAAATTAGGTATAAAAAAGGTTTAAATACAACTTTTATTAAAGTTCTCATCTTTAAAATACTGCTCATTCCTGTCTGAAATGTTGAATGTTATGTGCAGACAGACTATTATTTGACCATATTCTTCTGTGGGTTTATACTGTAAAGACGCCCTTGTGCATTTATACTGAGTTTTTCTTTGCTTTTCATCATTTGAAGAGATGGAAAGGTTTTGCAAGCAGCATCAGTCACATTTTTCAGTTTCAGTGTTTTTAAACATAGCAAATGCTCAGGGTATTCAAAGGTGCATTATGAGGACAGGATAGCTCATTTAATATTTATTTCTGAACTATGTTTCTACCTGCTAAATAACCAAAGTTGTATGAGTACATTATTTCCATAAAGTCACTGAAGCTTTTTGTAGCACAGCACAGAAAAAGTAATTTATAAAAAGTTCTGACTATCGAATAAATAGCTGTAAAGGATATTTGGATCTCTGGTACCAATGAATGACTTTCCACAGCTCTTTGAATAATTATAGCTCTTTAGCACTCGCTTTATACTTTTGCATAGCAGTTAACCTTGATCACAGGGATTTGTATATTATGTGAATGGTGAACAATGGTAAAATAAAATGAATAAGAAATGTCTTCTTTGCTCTGAATACATCACAGCCTTGGCCTCTCGTGGCCATTAATTCAGTTTATAATCGTACATGCTAACGGTGTATGCAGGCTTGTGTCCTCTTAGCATTTTTTTCTGGCAGGACAATGAGGAGCACTGGGATGAAGAAAAGAACGCTGCAAATGGGTTTTGTTTCTATGACAACAATATCTTAATGCTACGTTAAGGAGGTGACTACACAGCTAACAACAAGCTTACAACACATAGGGTGATAATAGCACACTGCTCACCAGCTTCCCCTCTCTTCTTGGTTACCAGGGTGATGAGCCCCATCTATAATATGACTGGTTGCGGCAGTGATGACACCAGCGCCTTTTTGAAGACTTCAGAAATTTTCAACCAAAAGAGCTCGGAGAGGATGCACAAAAAAGGCAGAGCACTCTGAAAAAAGTGCGGCACATGTGCTAGCTTCTCATTGAAAACAATTGAAAAAAGATGCTATGTGGTCCTTACTGCTGAAAACTGAAAATCTACTGTACATCCTGACATCAATGGAAAGACTGTCTGTGTCACTCTCTGTATTACTGTATATATCTTGCCCCTGCCATTTTTAGCCATGCTAGTGGCATGGCTCCAGGGATGGCAATATCAGTCTGTCTGTCGGTTGTTTGGTCGGCCCACCACTTTGGTCTAGTCTTACATATCTCTACAACTATTGTATGGATTGCCATACAATTTGGTACAGGCTTTCATGGTTTCCAGATGATAAATCCTAATGACTTTGGCGATCCCCTAACTTTATCTGCATTGCCACCATGAGGTTGACATTTGTGGTTTTGAGTAAAATGTCTCCTGCCAACTGTTCAACGGATTGACATAAAATTTGATGCCCCTCTAGATGAATTGTAATAACTTTAGTGATTCCTTTTCACTTTTCACCTATAGTGCCATCATCAACTCAAAATTTCAATGTGTCCAAGATCAAATACCCACCAAACATTCCCACCATCCTCAGCTGTACTTTCTCTGTCTCTTTTATCAAATGTTAACATGCTACCATGCTAAAACGCAAAACAAAGAGGTCAAACATTATAAATGCTAAACATCGACATGTTAGCATTGTAACCAAAAGCATCTTAGCATTGCATTTAGATCAAAGAATCTTTGTGCTTAAGTATAGCCTACAGAGCTAATAGCATGGCTGTAGGCTCTTACATTCTCTCTTTTTGTTTTACGCTGCTTTGAATAATACAGTAATCCTTTATGTTCTTGTGTGGACATTGTGCTTTGAATTTTAAACATAATTTTTTGCAGAACCACACATGTTGTACACACAGAGCCAAAGACAGTCCAGACATTGCTGGCTGTCTCTCAGTCCAGCCAAAATGCAGACGTCCGCTATTTTCATAGTTGAGCGATGAATTTTTAATGAGCCTGTATCACCATTCAGAAAGAGGGAGACTGAAAAGCAGTGCAGCCGCTCAAGTCAATTTCAATATTCTTGGATTGCTGTCTCTGCCTTGTCCCCATCATATCTTCATTATCTCCCTCTCCTCCAATTTATTTTTATCTGTGAATAACCAAAGGACCAGCAAATGAGAAAAGAGGAGGTGAAATAATTCCTTCTTGCATATACATGGAACAGAAATAAGTTTGATGTGGCACGTAGACAGGGGAGAGAAAACTCACATACCACAAAGAGTGTTCTTTTTTGTTTACAGCACCCAAAGATGGACTCGTTCTTTCTTTTGCTCTCTGCATCTAGCTTAAGGCAGGAGAGAATGAAGAGTGTTTGAAGAGCTGACACATGAGTCAGAGCGAGGCGAGAGTGAGTGTGAGGGAGAGGGTAGGGCGGTAAAGGTTTGGGCGTCTGCACTGACAGCTTTCTCCTGCAGTCTGACAGAGCTTTGTTGAGGATCCGGGGTTTCACCGCTGTTGCTGCTCCAGGGTTTCACTGTTGTTGCTGCCGCAGTAAGTGCCCAGTCCTGACCTTTCATGTACGCCGTACAAATATCCATCCTTAACATGGCGACCGCTTTTCCACGACCTACCCCCGCAATCCACATTTGTGGGAGAGAAAAGGAAGTTGGAAACAGGCTGTCGTGTGTTGACAGATGGCCCTCGCTGTCAGTAAAACGTCATTACAGACCACATCTCCCATGAGGCCGAGCAGTGGCAAGGATGACCATTGCCATCTGTGCCCCTGCAACAGATGCTACAGACAATACAGAGACCACATGTGTCATACCATGTTTCATACACAAGGCTGACTGTAATTCCCCTTGCAGGGTATTAGTTCGGGTGTATCAGCAGTGTGGAAATTGGTCGATATTTTGCTGCTTCATCCTGCAAACTAACTCTGACATATTGGAGCTGTAAACCCCATTCTGTCCCTCTCATTTTTCTTCCCCCCTGCCTGACTCTCTGCCTGTCTGTCACTCCATCATGTCTATCCCTCCATCTACTGCCCTCTCCCCTCCTCTCCATCTTCCCGCCTGCCGCTCTCTGCCTGTAGTTAAGAGAAAGCATGAAAAAGAAGAGCAAACATGCTAGCTGCCTCGGAATTTATTTTCAAGCCCCTCGCACTCCTGCCTTCTTCCCATTTCTGCCTTCCTTCCACCTGCAATATTACTCCTCCGCTGCTCCCACACAGGATTAGGCTTAAATGAGAAATGTATTGTTTCCTTCATTCACTCAAGTCAAAGAGTAATTGAGTTAATCTGTCTGGCTTCTGTCTGTTGGGGAGCAGCAGAGATTAGGGCTTCTGTTGGCAGAGATGGAATCACAACTTAAAAAAATTGAATAATAATGTCACCGCGTCTTTAATGGCAGCTGGTTTGACATTTCCCAGCAAGCTTTTCATAGGAATTTTTTTTTTTTCAGGTACAATGGAGGGAAATGCCATGTCATTCCAATATTTAATCATAGAATGTCTATATCTTTTATAAACACTTTATCAGATATATATAATATTATTATAAAGATGTTACTGTGTTTTTTGTCACTGATTCCAAAGTGTTTGAATATACATAAGGTAAGTCAAACCAACCTGATGTATTTTCAGCAATTCAAAACTTTTGATCTGGACAGAATTAGGAGTCTCTAAAAGGAAACACTATACAGATGGTACTGTATAGGTGTAGGTGCAGCAACTTTAATGTACCTTTTTGGATTTTACAGCATCATCATGTAGGTTTCTGGGGAAAACAAAATTTCCAAGCCCAAAACAAGCTAACTTGATTATGTTGACGCATAACCGGTGAGATGAATATTTGTCGCCTCTCTACATCTGACAACCCTTCAAATTTCCCTGCATGTGCAGAAATTTGCTTATCCCACCTAGGCAGTAACCATGCCAACATAGCAATTGTGCCTAATGGATTTCACTGCACCATTATTGCTGAACACACAAATAGTTATGGGGTGAATTAAAGCTTTTTTCCTGTGCACAGCAGAAAGACTAAGTTCAGTTTTACACATCCCAGCAGAATGATTTCAGTTTATGTTTTACAGAATAATAGTTTTTATGGAGCCTCATTGCTGCAATGACTGATTGGAAGTGAGCAGGGGTGTGTCAAAGAATGGCTGGCCACTCCGTGTGCTTCACCCAAATCCTGAAGTATAATTGGCTGATGGCAATATCATCAGGTCACCACATTATATCCCTGTAGATCATATAGTAAACATGCAAATAAAACAAGGACATGTCTTCCAAATTTAAAGAGATAAATCCAGAATGCACCTGAAAACAAAACCAGGAATAATGTTAATACTAACTGCTTTATGTTTGGCTAATTGAAAGGATTACTTTGACATTTTTGAGAAATACCTTTATTTACAATCCTGCCAAGAGTTGGATGAGAAGATTTATACCACTCTAAATCAGGGCCAGGGAACTTAAGGCCCAACCATGGCTAACATATTCAAAATGCCCCAGTCTAACCCCAAGACATGAGGTGTTAACCAAGTTTTGTCTGTGCACTTGAAAACCTCTTCAGTGCCAAGACCCTGTGCTTTTAGATTCTGCAGATTTTCTGCTCGTAAAAATAAAACAGAAAGCTCAAAGTCCAGAGTCTGGCCAGTATTGATTCTATTCAGCAAGCAAAGAGACAAGAGAGAGGGAGAGCAGAAGGTCCCTGGGTACATCCAAAGTGACTTGAGAGATTAATGGCACACAATATAAACTAGTGTACAACATAGTGAATCACCAGAGAAGACAAACACTGGCCACCTGAAGACAACAGTGCATACCTTCAGTGCCTGCCTGCACACCTCCACCTGAGTAAATATATGAGTGGATTAGTGGAATTAAGTTTCCTGGAGGACCATTTGGCAGGCTGAATAGGACAAACAGGTGCTTCTGTTTAGAGGTAGATGAAGAAGGAATAGCTCCAAAAACCTCTTGTCTTTCTGCTTCCCCCCTGCCTGACAGTAAACACTAATTTGCCTGGATTTCAAAACAGCAAAAGCATAAAAACATTATAAAGAAGTGCTCCATGAATAGTTAGCAGTTATTTAGCCAATCCTGCACCACCTGTCTGGCCCCAGATACATTAGCATTTTCTTCCTTTTCTCTGGGTGTTTTCTCCTGCGTTTATGACAGTGATCGGGGGAGTTGGAGCAATGCTGAGCTGAACAGTGCTGACAAAGCCAAAAGGCTCTGCACTTCAGGCTCCAGAGTGGCTGGATCGATGCAGTGCCATCACCGTGGCCTGGGGGAACGGCTGCCACCATCCTTCATACTGCACTGGATGTCCTCATCTGCCTCTCTGTCACCTCTCTGCCTGCAGCAGGACGGAGATTTATGCATAGCAGACAGCTCAAGTCCAAGCATACGTTATAGGTTAGCAAGCTACAGCGCATGACACTAGCAATGCTGTTGGCTAGCTTAGATAGGCTCACCGCTTGGAAAACACACCTACACTGACAAATTGATGCTGGCAAGAAAGTCAAACTCAGCCATGGATTTGGCATGGAAATAAAGCTTAGCAATTAATTTGATATTTTAAAACCCGAAGCTGTGATTGCAGTACGGCTGACGCTGTTTAACACATTCCTCCACCACAGACTTTGTTTACATGGTGCTTTGCAGGTTTAAATATACTTTTCACACATGTATTAGCTAATATTCTTATATTAGCACAACGTGTTTACAGCCTGAAGGCTTGTGAGCATGGGAAATGTTTGTAATCACTGAGAATGGGAAAAGGGTGCTCATCCAGGTGATAATTATAAAGTGGATAAACCACTTCCTGCTAAGTACTGAGAATGTAGAGAACGAAAAACTGTATATGTTGTAACACTGGCACGTTGGTGCATGTGCCAGCTTTAGTACATTGCGCACACATCCCGCAGCTTTAGATTTAAGGCTGCGTTTCATTGTGCACACACAGACGGTGTGTTTTTGCATTCAGTTAAGGCTCATCTCAAGAAGCAGGATAATCATGTTAGTTGAATAAAGTAAAACCCATGACCCCAAAACCTGACTATGGACTGAAATAAAAAGAGCTATTCTGCCTGGTATTCAGTGCTGCTGAACTACTAATTTAATAATCCTGCTTTGGGAGACAGGCCCTTGGTGTGCTTTTGTGTTGTGCATTTAGTACAGTTATTTCTGGTTGGGTCTTGAATTCTCAAGCTTTAGCTCGAATGAAATCAAATTTAGCCAACCTCTCCAGGGCCCCACAGTAAATTTTAGAAGTGGTTTGCCAGGCTGGCAACCAGCCATTGGCTTTTGGTTGCCAAATCGACAGGATGGATGGTGTATTTTAATTGTTTGTAATGGGAGTGATAATGGTTCAGTGTAATTATAGCCCATATTTAATTAATGAAAAATGATACCAAGAAAGATTAAACATATTTTACTTAATACAAACATCTTTTGTGTGTAACACACACGCACACACACACACACACACACAAACAAATACAAATACTGTAAAATGAGTGTTTTCAGTTACTGAAAGGCAGAATAAAGCATTAACATACTCATTTTAGACAACGACTTTTCAAAGTAATGTATCTAGTAGGGTGATAGAAGATAAGATGTTGTTGAGATTATAGTAAACAGTGTTATTAAAACTTAGTTAGCTGAACCATTTTTCTCCTATTGCAGTGCCCTCTTCAGTTAGCCAGTTCTGCTTTGCCTTTCAGGTCTGGATGAAGCTTGAACATCTCGTTTCATCTAATTTTGTTCAAATGAAGCTTTCTGAAAATAATTGCTGTCTTGTGAGTTATCCTGTGGGCTGGAGTTTTTTTCAGCTTTGTTGTTTATAAGAGGTGGTATGGTAATCCATGTAACAGCAGCACTTGTGGTTTCTTAGCACAAAGATTTGGCCCTTACACTGAGGTGGAGTTATGGTGAGAAATTCTTTTAATGCTGGAAAAGTGGTCAATAGAGACGACAAGAAAGCAACAAAATGGTTAGCAGAGGCCCAAATCTGGATAAACTTGATTCATAGTCAAGGGGTCACAGTGTAGCTATGGTGTAGATACATATATATGCATAGGCTCCGTAGCTCTCATAAATGAACAGTAACTACATGTTGAGGCCACTTGGATCAATTAATTCCAGCTGTACTATCAAACCCTGGTCTTCATAAATTAGCACCAAATCACTACACTTCAGCAACATACATATAGTATAACCAGTTCTCCCTCATCTCTCAAACAAGCACCAATGATGGAGCTGTATTTTCTGTAGTACATTCAGTTCCAATGGAGATCGGTCAGCTGACAACCAGTCCTGTCAGATACCGGTCATTCCTACACCACATTGCTTGATAAGATGATGGACTTAACTTTCCTCTCAAAGACAACACATAACCCACGTCCACTATGTATAATGACTCGTTTAAGAAGGGCAATTAAGCCTATTCCCATTACTTGTGCGATAACTTGTATACCTTTTTTCACCTGATAACCTAAACAACCTGATACTTTATAGATTAATGACTGGTCTCCAGCTAATGTATTTTTATCACAAGGTCATGAGTGATGTATTATCAGTTAATGAGAAATACAGAAATGTGAGTCGGAGAGGGGGTAAACACACACTGAGAAACACACTCATTTCACCTTTCAGAAGGGTTTTTTCTGGCCTGCGGTGCGTTGTCCTGCAGTGATAAGAATAATGGTATTGGCGCCATGGCCCAAGGAGACCGACCTCCCATTCCGTCCTGGTAGATAGTTGATCCGATAGGTTCAGCCGCTCCTATTGTGCCGACTACATCTACAGCAGACAATGAGACTTAGTACTGCCCACTTAAGGGAAAGCGGTATGCTCATATTAAAGACCACTGCAGATCTCTCTGATAACTGTCACTAGGGGACTTAGAGTATATAGGACATGTAAGGAGGGGCAGAGTAGTGGAGGAAGAAATAACACTTGCATTAGATTGTTTACAAATCATCCGACAGGAGAATATCTTTGCAGTCCTGAAAGACAAACTGGGACACTCACAGGGCATAATATCGTACCTTTCGTCTGATGGGCTTTTAGGCGTGCTGGATTTCTCTGTCGAGTGCAGCACAGTAGGAGTCCACTGATATCCTTCATTATTTAATTTCACTTTAGGTCAGAGCTTCACTTGAAGCAGTAAATGAAGTGCGAAAGAGTCCTTGTTGAAATCCTCCTGTCACTATCTCTGTGATCTCAGCATTTACACAGTGTTAGTCAGTGGGGGACATCAAACACTCTAAAGAGAAAAAGTGGAAAATGTTAGGTGCAAATGTATTAGTCATGTTTTTAATTGATTTTCTGGAACGGGCCAGGGTGACTTCAAAGCAAATAGCTGTTGAAAGAAACTCAGATTTGTTGCTTTTAAGGGAGGGCTGCACTCTGAAAGGCTCAGGCAATTATTCTTTTAATTCAAGAACCTACGCATATCCAAAGTCAAACTGGGATTGTGTAAAGGCTGATTATACAGGATGAAATATTGTAGCTGCCCTTACAGCATTAATGATAAATACTAGCTCACATATTGTATGTGCTGTTATTTATAATGTAATACAGTGCACATTTGGTGCCTACTGTGTACAGAATGTAACTTTGACTTAAAGCTGCACTAGTTAAAGTTTTTATATCAACAATGTATTGAATAACTGCAATTTAATTGGGGTTGCTCATAGTGATGAATCCCATTCCCTCCAGCTTTAGAGAGCATTTTAGCATCTTTCAGCTCCTTGTTTTGGATTTATCACTCACAACTTTGCTGTCTTGTTTCACTCTCACCGCTCTCATCAGTGTTGTTTCCAGGAGCAGCAACAGGCAGCTGTTTTCAACCAAAATCAAATCTGAAAAACCATCTGTACACTACTTGCCCAGACCGTTAGTGACTAGCTAGTGAGCATTTAGCAGCTAAAGAGAAAGATATTTCTCTCAAGAATTAATGAAGTCTAAAACTGAGCTAATTGAAGATTGAATATTCATATATTAATCAGATGACCAGAAACATAAAAATATGTAAATTGGCAACACAGACTATATCTACTTTATATAATATATATATATATATATATATAATAACAATTCTTTCTAGCTACTCTTAGCTTGTTCTTTGAAGGTTTTACAGCATCCACTTCATTGGTCATGATTCCAATTGTATGTCCACACAAACATTATTCATCTCACTGTATTTTAGTGGGTTTGACACTGTATGACTGTAAAATGTTTCCTGTTTAGGCCTGAAGCAGTATGCATTGATTCCTGTTTTGTTCTTAACACTGTGCCTTATGGCTCAGGGCTACTAGTTGGAGAAACAATTATCTTCATAATGACAACATCGGAGCCCTGCTCAACAATTTGTCCCCATAGTCCCTGTACCTGTTCAGTCAGATTCCTGATTGTGTTTACAGCTCAGAGTCTCCCTCCTTAGATCAGATGAGTGGAAAGTGACCAGCTGGACTTGTTTCCACCCATGCGAAGAACACTCTTTACGTACAAACCCAAATAAAGAGTAAAAAAAAAGAAGCAATGTGGAAATCATGGGTATGTCATGGCAGTTGATGTAGCTGACCTCTGAGATGGCCTTGATCTCTTCCTAGGGGAAATACGGATGAGTTGTGTCCCTGGTCTCGGGGTCTGGAGACTAATGGCTGGCTCTGGCTTATCGCTAGTCCCAGGGGGCTTTGGAGTGAAGGAGATCTGTCTTAAGTCTAATCATTGGCTTTAGAATACATGATCAGGGCTGGAGAGAGTAAGAGAAGATAAGAGGTACGTTTCTTATTGTGATTACACCTTTTATCACAATTGAACATCCAATGTGTTCCCATTGTCAGGTGCTCGCAAGGCTGTTATATTCAGTTAAAGCAAACACGCCATTCATTGATTTACATAAATATAGTGAAAGTGTTATTTCAGTGGACTCCGATAAGACACCTCATTATTGAGACGCAGTGATACACCTTTTATCACACAAATTTAGTGTTGCCTTTTCCTCTGGTCTCCATTCCCTTAAATTAGTCTGTCAGGCCTAACGATATTTCTGTTCCTCTCTAAGTGTATATTTGTAATGCTAATTAGGGCAATTGTAGGGAATCAAATCAAGATGCTGAACACAGAAGTTAAACAATCACAAGGGAAGGATGAAAACACGTTTATGCTAATAACACAAAAAGGGGGGGAAAGACGGAGAGAAAAATAGAAAGAAACCAGAGAGAAGAAAGTGCTGTAGTTTGGTTCTGTCAGCCGGTGAGGGTGATGGAGAGTGAGAGCTGAGAGGGAGAGAGATAAAGTGAGAGAATGTAAGAGGAGAGGGGGGAGAAAATTAAAAGCTGGAGAAAATTAAAAGCTGATTATTTTGTGAGTGAGTCTTTGGTTTATCTGAGGAAGGGGAGGAGGGGCAAGTGGAGGAAGCCTGTTTTTAGTCTTATAGTATTTATTAAGGCCAGTTTCCAGGATAATCAAGACCAGCTAAAAATAACCAGCTAAGGTGTGCTGCAGTCATAAACACTGCACACAGATGGAACTCGCCCTTATTTACTGTAACTGGGCTTATTCACTCACACGCCCATAATGTCTTCGCCATTCAAATGGCAGGCATTTCTGTCAGTTACCATGATGGAAGTGTAATCATTATATAAAACCCAAAGTTTGTTCTGTACATTGTACATTGTGTGCAATAAGGAGAATGTGTTTCACACTTGGAAAAAAAAAATACTTGAGAGTAATGGGCTTTCATTACAGTTATTATACGGTTGAGTGAGAGTCCCTTTTGTCCTCTGATCCTTGCCCCTAGTTTGCTCACATTTCCCTCTTTGTCACTTGGCCCAGCTGGGGTCCCACCATCTCGCTTTGGGCTATGTGAAATTATTATATTGTACCAAAAGATAACAGACAGCGTGTACCCTTGAGGCAGTTTCTTCGCTTCACCTCCTTAAAAAAGATATTGCTGTGATAAAGCATGGCTCCTTCTCTGCTCACGCTAAATCGAAGGGGAAGCCTTGAAGGCAAGGTCTAGTGAGTAGAATCCAGATGAAAGAAGAAAAAAAATGAATCAGTTGATATGTTTGTGCACCTCGCTGTGTTTCAAAACGGAACATTTCTCATTACCATATGATTCTGCAAAGGGCCACCAGCTCTATCAGGGGGATTTTAGAGTTGTTGTTTGCTGCCTTGATGCAAGTTTCTGCAGAGGGTGGATTGTTTGGGAGCCAGATTTCACTGATTTGGCATGGTCTGAAATTAGTGGGTAGCCGCTGATGAGATGGTCAGCCAAAAGGCATGCAAACAAATTCAAGGATAGTGGGTGTTTATTAAAGTTCACAACAATGTGACCCTGTGCAGTTTAGCAAGAAATTGTATGCAGCATTTTAAAATTATTTAGTCAAAAATTACTCTTTTTTTCAAAAGTTTTAAACGCAGTGTGGTGATAGTCATTGGCAAATATCTGCCCATCTATCTTCCCTACTTCCATGTTTTTTTCTTGTTGTAACAGGCAGAATGAAAGGGAAAGTCGACAGACTTGGATGATTGTTTTTCCTCAATGAACAAACAGAAAGATGTCAGAAATTGACAGATCATTTCTGTTTCAAACCTGTTTGTTCAGGTCACTAGAATTTCTGACATAACCTTAAAAAGGGTTAATCCTGGCACACCTGAGGACAGCACGCACTCAGACACACTGGTGCCCCCTAGTTGTGGTGTGCTTAGAAGATAACACATTCACAAACAAAACCTCACACACACACAGAGGAGAAAAGCTCCTGGGCTGAATTGTGGTGTATTAATCACACTGACGCCTGGCACTGCGATCTGTGACCCAGTCTTTTAATTGCATCCGCTCTGCTTTGCTTCCGCTCTCCCTATTTATCTTGCCTCTTTCCCCTTTCTCATTCCTCAAGCCTTCTCGTGCCTGTGGCTGAGAGACACAAGAGGCAGCTAATGTAGAGATAAGAAGGAGGGCCATGGTTGTGCAAAACCCAAATGCTCTACCCAAAAGTGCCCCGACCAAAGCTCACAGGACTGCAAATGCAGCAGCACTTTAACATGCTGAGATTCAAGCTATAGTGTAGAGCTAAGTGTACAGTGTAATGCAGTGATGTGCAGGTGTGGTGGAATATGCAGAGAAAAACAAACATCTGAGAGGAAATCTTCATAATCTATTGAAACACTGTGACAACCTTTGAAAACCCCCCACAGTGCATGTGGGCCCACACAGCATCCTGTACGTGTGTGGTTATATTATACCCAGATCTGGAGTATAAAGACTCCTTCTGTATCCTGACTGCCTTGTAGGCTCCAAGGCAGGAGGGCCTTCCTTTTACAGATGTAACTCCATACCTGCAGAATGAGGGAGGTGACAGAAGGAAAACAAAGGGGTGATGGGGTGGGGGCGACGGGGGCTGTGGGCGGATGTTGTCCCTATAGACGTGACAGTGCACTAGCAATGTGACAAGGTTTTGTTCAGCCCCATAAGTGTGATGGCAACCAGATAACAAGCATGTGGTGTTTAAAAAGTAAAACATGAGCACTGACGTGCACAAATGTAGGTTGACAGCACCTTCTCTCCCACGCACACACATACACACCTATGAGAATGCTGGGAGTCGATGACACCCATATCCATTTATGTATCAGCCGTAATAATTGTATTTGCTAAGAGCTTGTGTCACACACTCCCACTCCAATGTCCCTCTTCTCTCTCACTCTCTTTTTATCTCTCTCACTCTGGCCCTCGCATGCAAAAGCACACACAACAACACACAGACACACACACTTGAGTCGCAGTGGTTTCCTTTTGTGAGAGCAAGTTGTCAGAGGGAACTGTGTGGGCTTTTGTTAAAACAGAGAACTGCAGAGGCAGAGAAATTCATTTCCAACTGCGCCAAAAAAAAAGCCTTTTCAGGAAAGTCACATTGTACCTGCAGTGTTTTAAAAACAGCAGCATGTAAATTGAATTAGTTATGAGCATTCCTGTGGGGGCACAGTGGGCTGGATTTAAAAAGAGTTTCAAGGCTTGTGGATGTACTGCATGGGGTGCCTCAGGTTTGACTACAGATACGCAAGATGCTGCACTTTGGTTGGGATAAATCACAACATCAGTAAATAGATTTTTTACTTTACTTTACTTGCCAATCACAACAGTTCCACTGCAGTTACTTCTCTGCCCACTGAAAGGTTTAAAGTCTTCGCATTTCTTTTTCATTTCTTGGCTGGAAAGAGTATTACAACTCAATTAAGTAGATTTTTATGACTATAATGTCACTACAGATAGGTAAAAACCTTGTACGTTCAGGTTTTTTTCATCTTTAAACTTACATTACATGCACCATTAGGGTTGTTTTAGTTCATGAAGACCCTTTTAGTTCCCCATTGAGTACATTTAAACATGCAAAGAAAGCAAGGTTGTTCCTCTTGGGTGTCAAAAAGCTGACATTTTAGAGATAAAGTACAGATTTTTCACAGGACTCAGATTTTTTTAGTTCATTGCTATCAGCAGTTTTTATGTGGAATTCAAGGGTCTAATCTCATAGTTTGCTAATTAAGCTTTCATATTTAGTTTCACAGCACCACATTTGATGCAGTTTATCATAAAAAAATGTATTCATCTTCCAGTGAGTGACACTTCTTATCAGAGTACTTAAAAAAAACAAATGCTTGAGCATCCTAGCATTTCATTAGTTTCTCTGTTTTGATTCCTAATACTGGTGAGTGAAATCAGAGTTGTCATTTTTAATGAATCATAGTCAGCTTACTACAATTAAAATGATGGTTTAAATAGGCAAATAATGATGACCTATCAAATTACTTGCAATATGCACACAAAATACTCATCTTGCAGTCCTTTTTTTGGACTGAGATACTGCGGTACTCTTTACAGCCTCTTACATTGGGGATGCTCTGTATTTTAGCAGTCTTCGTTTACTCGTCAGCGGGCTCCGTGCTGCTGTCTATCATAGCCTCAGCCTGGCAAAAATACTGTTATTTGCAAATTGAGTGGGTGGCGTTGATTTTCTCGTTGGCTTGAGGAAAGCAGCAGGTTACCAGAGGGAATGTTTACTTAGCACTGTGCCATGACTGGGATGAACAGCACCTTAACAAAAGGAGCTCCATATGTTCAGTCTGCAGTCATGAGTGGAGTCTGGTTAACCAGCAACTCTCTACCAAGTATGTCACAGTAAGAGTTTTAACTTAAACTTTCTTTACAACTTTCTTTACAACTGTGTCAATTGCGTTCAGGGGGATATTTTATGTCCTGCACCAACCCCTGTGTTTGTTGTCAGAGATATTTTTAGCTGTTGAAGCTAATATCATAATCTGTATTTATAGACCTTTCAAATCACAAAAACAAAGCACTTTGCAACTCATTAAAAAACAGATCAAATGAGCAGTAGAAGCAATACATACAAGGTGAGGCATGCAGAACAAAAGTAAAAATCATAAAAGGGAGGGCTGAGAACAGTAATAAAGGTTGTTACTAAAAGTAGGTCTATAAAAAGATCCATCTAAGTGAAAAATCATATAATCACTTCTAAAACCAGCTAACAAGTGTGTAACTGCTCAAAACAGACTGATGTGATCTTGACCTTGTCTTTTTTGCGCCTCTTTAAGCTCTTTTGTGCTGTTCTCTCAGCTCACTTAAACAGTGGTAATAACTGACCCACCAGGGTGCCCATTTTTATGTCTGGCTGGGCCATTAGCTCAGACTGGCTGTCCTGGTTTGCATCGGGGAGAAAGTGCCTCTGTCTTTAGGGAAGGAAATAAGGACAGTAAGAGGTAAGGAGGACAGGGAGCAGGGGAAGAGGAGGAGACTGGGACATGAAGAGGAGAGAACGCCAGGGAGTAGAGGGATGAGGGAGGAATGCTTCATGTGGATTCACAAAGCATGCAGTTCCAACCTGCCAACTACATTATGCACATGTAATGTTTCCATACAAGGGCTGTTTTGGACTCCTGAAGGTAATGTCGTGAATCTACAAGCAGGAAGAGACAAACAGCAAAAGTGTGTGTGTGTGTGTGTGTGTGTGTGTGTGTGTGTGTGTGTGTGT
>JAVQJD010023030.1:0-20640 GCA_036023655.1 Nannoperca australis
AAAGTCTGCTATAGCTTATGTAAAGCAAACTTATCTTTTAATTGTATTTCAAGAAAAGACTAAAGACTCACTTGTTCCGGGAATACAACAAATGTGACACATCGGCTCCATAAAGTTCAGCATATCGTGTGACATATTATATGAGAATTGTTGTCTAGCTTGATCGTACTGTGATTGATAATGAACGGACATAATCTGTTTCTAGATTTAATGCTTTTTTCGATTTTGCCACTGGCAGCGATGTACTTACCTACAGCACTTGTGATTCATCACCAGCACTCATATTATTTGATACGACATCTTGTTGTTTTCGCCCATGATTCTATGCACGTTATGTAAAGCTCTTATTTGGAAGTTGCTTTGGATAAAAGCGTCTGCTAAATGCCTAAATGTAATGTAATGTAATGTATTAGCTGCAGCTGTGTTTTCTATGCTATGACACCTCTGTGAAAAAGCTGCATGCTTCCCTTGAGAACCAAATATAGGAATTTTTACAGCCACATGCTGTATTTTCCTTTTTTTCCCACGAATCTTTATACTATAGTCTTCCTAACTCTGGGGAATTTAGTTGTTTATGTGGCATCATTACCGCATTGCCTTGAAACTGTGACTCATCAGTGTCCAAATGTTCAATGAAACAGGAACCTAATTAGTGCCTAAAAATCTAATTTGCCATAGACTGATTCATGACCTACTGAACCACGGGCCAATTTAAGACACACTCCCATGTTTTGTTTACCTTAGCAGCACACGTTGAATGTAATTCTAAACACTGACATTAAACAGCCATTCAGCTCAGGCAACTGATATCGACCCAAAGTTACAGTAGATTTTTTATGTTCCTTTATCGTAAACCTGAACGTAAGATATGTTGAATATTGCTTGATACTGTAATAAATCTGACTTAACCTTAGCTTCATATCAATAGTGACAATCCAAACACACATATGTGCACACACAGTCACTTAAAAATGTTATAAACACACAGTGAATAACCAATTTTCTTTTCTTGTGAAAGGACTCAATCAGGGCATGACAGTGACCAATCAATGACAATAATGACTTTATTGTCAATTTGTAAAATTATTGGTTTCACCTAAATTACAAACGCCTATTTTCTCACTTAGTTCTTGACATGCAGGTAGTCGTCCCCGTCCCCCCCCCCCACGTTTTTAATACATTTGTCTCTGAGAATTCTTACTCAATTCCAATTTACTGTAATGAAGGAGAATGATATTTTGTCATCTGGTTGTCCAACCTTATATCTGGACAAGAAAATTGATGTTGCAAAACTCTGGATTACAATCAAAGAGAACAGTATTCAATGCAATGCTTTTAAAATTCTTTCTTTCTGCTATATCTGCACATAAAAAACTACTGAATGATTAACAATGGGAACAGATTTTGGGGGTTTAAGATATTTGCTCATGAGCCTAGACGCCAAACTCTAACTATGTTCTTTGCCTGGGTTATGACTGAGATCTGAAATTGTTTGCAAAACCTGGGTAAATAAAATAATTTGGGTTAACTGACCTTAAATCTGTTCATGGTTGTACAGGATGAATTGCTTTGTATTGTGGATGCACAGGCTTTATATCTCTAGGCAATTTAAAAGACGGCCATTGACCATCTCTGTTTAGGTTGATAGCATTGACTCGGCAGGTAGGACTGTCCTGCAAAGCCCATGAGGGTTTCACTTTGTCGACCTTGTGTGTGTGTGTGTGTGTGTGTGTGTGTACCTCGGGGCATGGAGGAGTGGTGACATCTGTGTTGTTCAGTACAACTGCCAGGTTCTGCTGGGTTGCAGTGAAAACAACAATCCATCGAACTATCATGTATCACTGGTGGGATTCATGCACACACGTATGAATGCACATTTTTTCCCCCCACCATATTTTATGCAAGGCCTGGTATCTTCCTCCTACCTCTGTTTCTCTACCCCTTCCTGTGTCTCACACAACACGTTATTTCCCATCACATGACCATCCTACTCTGAGCCCTCATTACTAGCTTATTGATCGCCCCCAGTGGCTTTCTTGCCTTTCCTGCCTGCTCTGTCGCAGTGGTGTCTGTATACGATGGTGCCTGTCGATACCATCGCTTTTCATTTAGAAACAGAAATGATGTGCGGGCGCTGCTATCTCCTTAGCAATCAAAAACCTATAAAATAGCAACAGCAGGAAGAGAATGAAGGTAGAATGGTGTGTGGTGGTGTGGGGGAGGGGGAGAGGGGGGAAACGATGCGTCGAGGAAACAGTTCCCGCAGATAAGCAGGTGAAATACAAACAAAAACAATATTCATCCATCAAAAAACAAGGAAGAGATGCTGTCAAGTCTCATCACACCTCGCTCTGAGCGTGCGCTTGTTTGCTCACGACCGAACCTCAAATCCTTGTCACTCCACCGCCGTTTCCCCACATCACTAAAACTCAGGTGTTTATCCAGCTGACTTACCTCTGCCACAAGAATACGAGTGTTACAGGGCGGGGATAAAGGGAGAAACAAGGATCAAAACCCCGTCGCCCAGTTTATTCCAACCACCCGCAGCTGAAGTAAGAGGTGGTGTCGTCACAAATATGACGGGGATAGTCATCCCTAAGCCTCTCACTCCATCCATGACAGAGAGCCCTGGAGAGGTGGGCGTCGGAGAGGGGGCTTTGTGAATACCTGATGAGTTCAACCAAGGAGGTTCAATCAGGCCTGGGAGAGGAGGCAGCGGTGGGGGGGCAAGGCCGTCTCATCCTGAAAGGTTTCCTTCCTCCTACCTCTCCTAGGAGGAATATCTCTTATCTCTGAATATCCCTTTTTCTCAATCCCCCCCTCTCTTTTCTTTCCTTTCCCTATCTTTCTCAGTCTTTACAACCTCACGCTCCTTTCATTTGGCTTCTCTCTGTCGCTCCATCACGCTCTATCTCCTCATCTCCTGCTTGCAGCAGTCCCAAGAGGGCCACTTTAGCTAAACAAGGGATTTGAAGATCAGAGGCCAATCTGCTGTGAGCAGTAAACACAGGAGACTTCTGCTGTCCTTAAAATAGATGCACTGACTTAGGAAAGAAGGTATCGACTTGGCATATTCAGTCAATTGCGTGTGAAAGGGATTACCGCTGATATGAGTCATTGACGGTTCCTAATTGAAAACCAGCATGAGTTCAAAAATAACAGGGCAATGGCAGCATGTGGATTCACAGTTCTGTGCTCTCGCTGAATGATTTTCATTTTATTCATTGAAGTCGGAAAACTCAAGTAGTGTAACTGAAAGCCAGTATGAAAGAGGATGAGAAAACCATAAGGCTGTCAAGCCTCAATTATGAAACTACACAGTATTGTACAAAAGACGCAGAGTATTGCTCTCTAAATGTATTTTGAATTATATTTGATACCTATTAGTGCTAAAAAAATTAGCGGATTACTCAAGATGATCTACAGAAAATGATTATTGTGTAATTAATTTTGAGCGTGAAGGTTCATTCTTAACCTAGATCTGTAGACCAGATATGGGAGCTGCCATTTTGCTCTGGTGACGGAGCCAAAGTCATCAAGTTCCCTCCCAATCGCAAGCACACAAAGTGACACCCCGTTTTTTATAGCATCAAATATCTAATTAAAACCAAACTTCTCAGAAAAATGAACACTTGAACACATATCAGCATGATAAGAACTACCTAAAATGACATAAATCATCTTTGGGATAAATGTATTTCATGTGTTCTTTGACCTTTCAGTTTGGGCCATTTCCCATCCACTAACATGGAGGAGGCGGGGCTTATGACTTCAGATGTTTTGGCTTCATCTTTGGGGAGCTGTCACATCCTCCATCCTTATATTCAGTGGTTAGGAGCCCTGTGAAGGGTGATAAAACTCTTGTCTTGCTTGTGTGTCTTAAATACTATTAATCTTTGTGCCTGTGTTAGCTTATGAAAAGTTGTTAGCTAACTAGCTAAAATGTTTTGAATCGAAACTGCTGAAGTGCATATTCTTGTTCTGGCTTTAGGTGCATTTTTAACCACCCTCTTAGCTGGAGTAGGCCGACCCATATTTGCCTGCAGCCCAGGACCTGTGACCTGGCTACAGGAGACGTATATGGCGTGTTAATAAAAGTCATCTAGATTTTAACCGAATACAAGCCTCAGAGGAAGTGGACCTCCTGTCAAGATTATTTCCTTGAACTAATCAGTCAATCCCTTAAGTTATTTATTGAGGATATCTCAGCTTCCCAAATGTGAGGAATTTGCTTTTTGCTTTTTTTATGTTGTTGCAATTAGAATTTCTTTGGGTTTTACATTGACATTGACAAGACATTGCTTTGGGCTCTGTGAATTAGATTGCACTTTTTCCTGACATTTGACAGGCTAAAAGATTCATTGAGCAATTGAAAAAATAATGGACAGATTAATCATTAATGTAAATAATCATTAGTTCCATGCCTCATACTTACTACAAAATGACCTTCACTATTGCCACATTAAATATTTAAAATTATATGATACTCATTAAGCAATGCAGTCCTTTGGTGTTGTAAACCGAATAGATGCGAATTGTTTCTCAGTCAGTTGCATGCAAATTAAGAAACAAAGGCCAACAAAACCACATTTTCTGCTGCATTATTAAGAAGATCGGCCTTGACATTCTCAGTGATCCAAGATAACAACAAAAGGAGCACAAAGCCAGTTTGTTGCAGTTACGTAAGACTGCTCTACTGTAAAAGCTTCGCCGTCGGTAAAAGGAACTGCAATGTGCCAATGCCACTGTGTCGTTGCAGGAGCACATGAGAGGCAACGTGATGCAAACAATGACTGATGTAGGTGCACAGTTGTATGTTCACCTGAGGCTCATTCATAGAAGAAAATGCAGTCTTTCAGTTTGATGTGAGACAACTGTGGTGGTAAAAAGATCTACAGTGAGGGCAAAAGTCTTTTTTATGAACTCCGCTAACGAGCAAAAACAGAGTCCGTTATTGATTCCCCTTTTTAAAGAGGCAGACAATTTTAGGAAGATGTTTAATTTTCTAAGAAAATGTAGATTGATTCAACAGTAGCTACGGCTCAACATCAGGGATATACTTTATGTTCAGCATATGTCACACCAGAAGTGCACATTGTGAGCTATTATATTTGTCTAAGTAGTCAACACTGCGTTAGCTACAATAAAACGTGTTACCCTACCCTGCAAAGGCCTCTATTTACCTTCATGATTTATTCCTAGGCCCATGTGAACCCATAATGTACCACAGCACACTTTCCTCCCACGCTTACCCCAAATCCACTGAGGAACCGGCACTCTTGAGCAGAAGAGCAGAGGGTCGGCAGAAACGGGAGAGGTGTTGGCAAGTTGCAGATGAGGCTTGAAGATGGGACATGCATGTGAGAGCATGACGGAGATAAAGCGGGTGAACCATCAGAGCAGGTGTTAATTGGATACATCTGTGTACTGTTTTTCCACCCTCTTGAGTGTTGGAGCAAGGGAGCCACTGCTGGGGGGAGGAGCTGTGCTGTTATGGCGGCGGTGGACCACAGCGGGGAATGGATTATGCATCGTCTGATCCTGAGGTAGACAGCGGCTGCGGCAGGAGGAGCCTGTGTTTAAAGAAATGCTCTAAATGCATGTTCTACGTGGGTGTACAGTGCTGTGCTTGAGTGTTGTGTGCGTGCAAGGCTTCATGTGTGCATTCGCAGTTCTCCTCTGACCCTGAGGGACCAGCCTCAGGACTGAAAGCCAGTTTGCTACTGATGTCTGCTACTAGTCCTCCAGCAACTCATTTTTATCAGTTACAGGTCCAAATCTCCATCCTCTCTGTTCAGCATGTAAACACAGCAGCAGCCTGTAATGACATACAGTAGCAGTCATAACATCTCTCCCATTGCAACCGTTATTTCAGTTTAACAGCACCGCTCGCTTCCTGGATAGTTATGGAATTGTCTGCTGTGCTGTAAGCAAAACTAATCAAAGTCACGACGACTGTAAGGATGAAATCAATACTCTTCACTCGCTTGCATGCAGGGGATGGGGATTCAAGCATTCATTTTGCTCTGTTAATCAGTGAGAGTTTGTGCGACAGGCAAGGTAACATCCAAAACCCATCAGAGGCTCCAGTTGCCACATGTCATTGTTCAGCCTGCAGGAAATGGATGTGCTTCATTTCGTCGCCCATAATATCTGCAGGGGTAACCACTCGGCTCCCCAGAGGGCATGTTCTGCTGTATTAAAACTGTCCATCGTCTTGCTGGTCATGTCTCTTGCCTTTTCGGGTGACCTACCAGGGGCCCAAGAGCCGAGGGAGTTGAGTGATTGTGCTGAAGAGCCCACTGTCTCACAGCTCGATTATTGCTCGTCTGCACGGCAACGCTGGTTCGTTTTGAGTCAGTCGCCTGCCAGATAAAGTCACAGAAACTTGGCGAAATGGCAATGACGTGACAAAGGATTGTAGTCAAAATATGTCAGAATAAGACGCAAGAATTAGTTTCTTTTCTTGAGAGAAATGGCGCCTTTTTTTCTCTCTCTCTCACTCTCACTGGGCTTTGGACTTTATTGAAGTTCATGTTTGAGCATGAATATTACACTCATATTGCTATGCTGCTTCTCTGTATTGGTGACAATTGGTTTGCTTCAAACAACCGAGAACATGAAACTGTTTGAGCGGCCTAGGTCTGAGGGATAGAAAACATTAATCTGCGTAACTCACATATGCCACAACACTTGCAAGAAGTTTACTTAGCAAAATATCCAGTGATTATGACAGCCACAAGCAGGTCATTCTTCTGCACTAATGCACATTAAAAAGTGAAAATAGGTCTCATATCTCTGAGTTATAAAATAATAACATGGGTGAAAGCACATTATCAGTTTACATGTTACACAGAGGCGAAAGCTGCAAAGGAGGTTATGTGCTAAAGAGTTTTGAGGGTGAAAGAGCATGCAGCACATAAAGAAGACAGCCTGCCTGGCTCTGCATTCATTTTCAACTTTTAACAGCAGGGTGCAACGAAAATGTTTGCTCATTCACCTCTACTGTTTATTCATGCAAGAGAGCATGTCTCCCAAATATTCAGGGGCCCGTGAAAACAACAAGATGATCAAAGAAGAAGAGACATTTTGCAGTGTCTTAACATTCAGTGGTGAATATGTATTTAAAAAATTGTCCCTAATTTTACTAACAAATGTATTTTGATTACAATCACAGACATCTTTGCCGAGCAACCTCAGCTGCACCCTAAGAGCAAGGTGTTTGAACTCAACATTTTCTTATGCTGCTGGATTAAATCTGTCCTTTGATTTCTTACCCCCCTCTTATTTCTACATTGTCCTTTGTTGTTGTGGTTTTTTTAAATTTTGTTTCATCAAATTTTCCCGGGGAGTAATGGATAACATCTGATACTCATCTATAACTCTCACAGCTGCCCTAAAAATGTCATCGCGGCACCACCATATCTCCCTGAGGGCCAGTATCCTTCCCCACGCTGCACCAGTGAGAGCCTCGTCTTCGCTATGCCTCCTCTTTCTCGTCTCTTCCTTGCCTTCCCCACCCTTTCAACTTGTGCTGGGAGCTGAGGCCCTCTAACGCTTTTCATTTTTCTTTTTTTCTTCCAAGCAGAAAAGCGCAGCACACATGATCAGACCAGTTTTTTAAACAAAGCCTTCAAAATGATGTAACTTAGTTCTTTGACTCGATGTCGCCTTTGGTGTTGATGCGGACGCCACGGCTCTGTGTTTCTTGTTAGTGATGTATCATACCCAGAGAAAAAAGGGTAGAAGTTGCGATCAAGATTTCAACAGCAATGAAGCAACTTTGGGGCACGCCCACAAAGATTCACAATGACATCGCAACTGAGATTTTCCATACAAACACTGTTACAACCACCTAGAAGCAGCAGCATTTTTACTCCATCACTGTCTTTCAAAATGGCCTGATCATATAAGTCTTGGTCACTAACCCTTTGCTAACATGGTCTTCCATCTTATTGTTTGCTTGCAGCCTCCGTGTTCCTGCGCCACCAGCTTTCTGTTCTGATTACTGACAGCAACTGCAGCATATCATCCTCTGCAGAGGGAGGGGACGTCTTGGAGTGAACCATCTAATTCCTCTTGCAGTGGCATCAGGAAGAATTTACTGGTGGGAGTTTATCTTTTATCAGCTTCAAGGCTCTTCACTTGTGCCGATTTTAATTCTATACAAAAGTCCCATGTACATGATTCCCTGAGGTGATAATGTATATTTTTAGCAGCAACTAAGCCTAACTCTTGTTCCCAGAATAGGTCCGTGATGGACATACCCTAACGAGATACCAGCCTAGTTGTAAGGTTGTGTACTTTTTTCGAACAGTGTGTTAGCTGGTCTCCAGCACAGGCCCAGTAGGATTCCAATTTATCTAGCACAGCTTGATGTCATTGTTCGATCAGCTCTGTGAGGAATGCGACATGGCTGACTGATTCTGCCCTTCATCAAGATATGCAGGAATAAAGTTGCAGCATACCCGGGGTTCTAGGTATGTCATGAATAGTGATACTGTAAATAAACAAGCGAGTATTGTTAATTCCAGTCACAACCGGTGTAGCTGGAATCTAGCACGTTAGATGGCCGTGACTAGAGGAGAGGGAAGAAGTGCAGCTGCAAAATCACCTCTGTGGCCCTGATTTGTCTTCCAACCCTTCTCTGTGGCTCCCTCAGGAGTAGCTTGTGCTGCAGTCTCTACCCCTCTGTTTGCTCTTGCTTTGTTCCCTTTCTCCTTTTCTTTAGCTCTTTCCTTACCTTCCTTTGCTTCTTTCCTCCTCTCTCCCATTCTTGCCTGTCTTCCTGTATCTCTTAAGGTTAATTTCCATCTCATCTCGTACCCTACATGATTCATACGTCATTGAAAATGTACGCTTTTTGGGCATGTGTGCTTCTTAATCATGCACATACCATCACCTGCAGTTGCCTGTATTGCTTCTCTCTGATCATTCTCAGTGCCAGCCTCCCAGGTCAATGCAAAAACCAGCCCCAGAGAGTCAGAGCTGTTGTTTTAGGCTAACAAACATTACGTGTTCAATCACTCAAATGAAAGCTTTTCTAATTAGATTTTGAGAGAAAAAGGCAAGCGAAAGTACTGATTTTCAATTATTTCTAATATGAATCATTAGTCATCTAATTTGCTAGTATTGGATTAGGTAGTAGCATAATGCAAGTATGAAAAAATAATACCTCCAGAGGTTTCCCAGAGAAGAGCGTTCACATCAAGCTATGCTGGTGCTGAGCTTTGTCTACATATGGTGCATATCAGGGGTGAATGGAAATTTGAAGAGAGAATCGTCCTGCTTTGAAAATGAAAAGGATAAATGAGATGTTGAGTGGGTTATCTATTTATTTGTTTGCTTGTTTCAACAAGAGCGCATATAGGCTGCGAGATTCATAGTGTCCTGTTGTTGACTACGTTCACAGTACGTGACAAATGTCCACGTCCCCCTTCCTGAGATGTATAAAGCACAGATTGAGCTTATCAGCGTGACCCAGATAGATGGATGACAAGCATTGCAGAGATTGGTCTTGTTTAATTCTACTGAGTCATGACCGCTAAAGAAAAATGCAATAGATCAGGCTTTCCCCCCCTCCCCCTCCCCCTCCCCCTGAGAGTTCACAGATAGTCTTGTTAAGATCCAGGCAAATTACAGTTTCAGTTCTAGCCTTGAGGAATGAGCTCCTCCAAAATAAGAAATGCCTTTCTTTGCACTCATTGAGGATACATGATTCAGTGGCAATACAGCATAATGACTCTCACTCCAGGGGACTGAAAGATGCTTTGACTATGATGCTAACCTGTCCTAATAGATCTCATTGTAAAGAGGCTCTTCAAGCATGCAGCTGAGATGAATGGAGTTTAGTGCAAACTTTGCTTAAGGGAAGTAACACTCCAGCAGTCGGGTATGTTGTGCTGTTGCCTTAGTTTGCTGTTATGTTATGAAGTGAAGACAGGGTTCTTTTGGGGAAAGAGTGTTCTTTTGTTTGACTCAGGGGCAAATAACCTCTGACACTAATGATGAAATTACTGAAACACAACAAAAGAAATGGTGCAAGCCCACACTCCTCCTCTGTGTACCCAAACTCCTAATATATAACTCTGACTCCTATTATAGACCAACTACTGGATCTCTGACTGATTTAACACACCTGTCTATCTCAGACAACCTCCAAATAGAACCAAACTGGTTCACACTCAAAATTCGTTTTTCAAATAAGTTTGTACAAGGGTGATTGTTATTGTAGTGATCATTCACAATCTCAGGCAGTCACTATACTGGTGAAAAGTAGAGTTTAGTCCATTTATGCTACTACATTTCTCAGGGCTATATTATACTTTTTACTCTACAATACATTTATTTGACAGCTGTGGTTACTAGTTACACTGCAACTTCTAATTTTACTGTGTATTGTATTACTTTACATACCTTTTGGGTACATAAAATCAACTTCACTTAAATCAGCTACAGTTTGTGCTGTGCTGCCCACATTTTAATGCATTAACAGTTGTGACCCATTTATATAATATCGCACTCTGCAAAAGTGAATTGTACTGCTTAAGTTTGCATTCTTCTTGTGTTTTGTCACTTGGATGTAGCAGAGCAAGCTGTAAACACAGGACTGACACATTATCACCATATAAAGTTGGTTTGGCGTACATTAGCATACAATTTACACATCAAGCAGACAAAGAACAACATTAGCATTCATTTTGAGTTGTGTAGGTCCATTCCTCACGCTCCTTTTTTGCTTCTGTTTTGATCTGCACAAACTCCTGAGGGAAATATTGTCTCTTTAGCTGCTAATTGATGTGTTTGCTATGTTCACCAGCTAGCCGCTAACTTTATCCGCCTGCCGCTTGGTGTTGGGCATGTACCGTATAATGGCTATATGAAAGCTTTTTCACAGAAACCAGCTGACATCTTCTGCTGGAAATTTGGTAAATGAGAACAGTGAGACTGAACAAATATACAGTAAAGTTGTGGCCTGTCAAACCAAACCAATTAGCTAAAAGACGCTAAAAGGCTTTGTAAAGCTGAGTGGAACTGCAGACTCTGATGATCATTTTCTGTGGGTTCGTCACTGAGAGTAACACATTTCACACAACACATCATTTGATCTATTGTCAATATAAACATATGAATTACTGCATCTTTAACCACACTTTCCTGATAAAACATTTTTGTATGTTATTACTACTTTATCTAGTATCTGAATACTTCATCCACCACTGGTCAACAAAATATCAAATGTTCAGGCTGAACATCCTAGTTCCTAAGACCAGCCAAAGTGTGATCTACATATAAGTGCATTATAGTCTCTGATTAGGTTAGACTGCAGACTACAGAAGGCAGTTCATTTTCAGCAGAGCTGCAGCATCATCTGCGTCAGCTGTACATTTATTTGAATAAGCCAACACCACTGAGAAGCACACCACGCTCAACAGCAAACACTGGTGATAGAGGTGTGAGGATGAAAGTAAAACAGTGGTGGATAATTCCTGTAAATTGTGCCTGATCCGACCGGTGCCTCCTCTACCAAAGCTCCCTACTCCCTCGCTCATCAAGACTAATGTAATGTACCGAGCAGGGAGGAACACAACCTGTCTCAGAATTGTTAGTGCTGCTCTCGGCAGCATGGATAAATACCTCCTGCTACTTTTCAGAGGAAATGGGAGAGGTTTGAGCCACACTGCTCTGGTGACAGCATAGATGCAACAAGAGAGGCACAATGTTCCACCTCTGTGTCACCAGCTGTTCGAGCTGTTGGAGAGCAAAGAAGCAGCTATTTAAAGCTCCATTAAGCCTCTACTCTCACTATATGAAAGTGTTTTTGGATAACTTCTTTGTAAATTCATGCTTGTTTCAAACGTGTGATGCATGTGAAATAAAAGAGAAAGATGTGTGCACTTGAATATGAAGAATATGATATGAATGAAAGCAAAACAGCTGGCTGGGAGTCATGGTTTAAATGCCATGTTTGAGGAAAGTAGTTTGTAGATGGGTCATCAAAGGACTTCAGTAACACTGATACACAAAGATGGATTAAAAACTTCTATCCTGAAAACAACATTTCACAGTGTTAAATAAACGTGTCACATTTTATTGTCATATGACCTTGTATCACAAGGTGGCTTTATGCTAGCTTATTGTCTTTTTTAAACAATCTTGCCCAGTGTGAACTGATAAGTAAACCATTTGGAAATCTTAAAGGGCAGAGCCGGCTGTAAAACACATCTTTCTCTATTGTTTTTAGAACAATGCAATGTCAATGTTAGTAGTGATCTACGATAAAACCGGCAATTTGAGACAAAACTGAGCGCTTATTCAAGTGTCTCTTTTATCTATTTTTGCACATTCTGTGTTGAACAGGTAACGTTTGAACTGGTAAAAGTAAAACATTTTCTTGACTTTGGTGGTAACTGAGGTGCTAAACATTCATTTGTGATGTTTTTTGCATTTCTCTTCCCACATGGCAAACTGGATTTTTCAGGACATGGATTTTCAGTCTATACAGTTTGACTTTCTGTATAGTGATTGATTTTCTCTGTTCCTTAATAGTATCACTACTTATGCTAATACATAATGTTGGAAATAAACTCCTGTTGCTGCTGCAGGAAATATAAAATGCATATTTTCTGGTGCACTGGAGAACTGTTCCCAGGAAAGATATCAGCACTGCGTATTTTAAACAAAATGGTTTTCTTGAAATATATTGTGTTATTGCAGACTAACAGGACAAATGAGCATTATTATTCAGATGAAAATATTGTGAATTATTCCTGTAATTTGTTCAAATTGCTATAAATCAGCCACATGTTTAAACAAACAAACAACAAAGCTACCACATAAAGCAAAGCACTGCATTTGGGTTACCTCTGCAAGTTTCTAGCTTAACACTATTAGTTTCCTGCTGCCTTACAAAAGTGATGTTGCCAGTCTGACAGCAATTATCAGACACAGTGGTGTTGCATTGGGAAGTTGCACTGGCTCAGCACCCAGGGGTGTCCTAGTTGAGTTAGATTTTCCAGTTCTTAGGTTTTACATGAGTTCTGTCACATAAAAACAGAATTAGAAATTGAGAACATCAGGAAAAATGAAGAAACACTGGTATATTCTTAATGTTTGGATTCATTAATAGCCTTATTTTTCTGAATGCATTGCTCTTAAAATGGTCCTGGGGCATGTGTATCTGCGGACCACTGTGTGAGTGAGAGAGAGAGAAAGAAAGAAAGAGAGTGTGTGTGTGTGTGTGCGCGCACGTGTGTGTGCATGCATCACAGGTGTGGACGCAAGAAATGAAAGGGATCCGGTCTGATAATGGGATGAGAATGACACCTCGACTCCCCGGAGATCCTGTCACAATGACTGTTCTATACTCAGACCCCACCACACACACACACACACACTGATACCTTTGTCCACTGCCAATATATTGAGCACTGGAAGGAAGTCATTAAAACAGCAATCAGTGCTTCTTAATTACTAGGCATTGCAGAAAGATATTTGCTCTGGGGGGGCCAAGGGACCATTCAAGGGGCCAATTCTTAAACGTTCAACTCCTTTCTAGTCAATTATGTGGGCCGAGTGTTAAAGACTCGCTCCTCCATTTCCATTCTATTCAAAAAAAGACTTAATGAAAATGCCCGGCTAACCAAAAGCCTGCGCCTTGTTAGAAGTCAAAATACAATCAACAATAGACACCAACTTTAATTTGTGTCAGGCCTTGCTTTAATCGCCTCCCACAAAATTGCCACCAACAATAGTTCAGCTCTCTAAACAAGTCAAAACACTACTCCGGGCCAGCTTTGATATGAGCTAGCTGTGAATGTAGGTAAATACTTTTTAAGACATAAAAAGACACTCATGCTCAATACATGCAATAAGCACTGCATTCTTGCAGAAGAGAACTTCACTTGCAATTCAATGAGCCAGTTTGATGGAAAATGGCCCGAGGGAGAGCTGCATAATTATTAGACATGTCTTAAAAATGGGGAGTCTGCTGTGTTGCCTCTGTCTCGGTTTCCCTCCCTATAATTACTGATAAACAGAAAGTTTCTCTTGACATGGCAACAAAGAAGCATATATGTGCTCAGAGGGAGAGCATGCACAGCTAGTCAAGGACACGTTCACATACGAAACTGGCCGTGTCTCTACATCACATTCTCACACTCAGCCTGCATCAACAGGCACAGCAGGAAGTGTGCCCATCCACACAGTTCTTGTATCCTGATTAGTGGTGGCAGTTTCTGTGAGTGCTAGAGAAGACAAGCTTGGAGGGCTTGTTTGGAATAAATGCTCCCCTATAGGACCAGAGGTTAAAAACCCTTTCAGAGAGTCACAAATATTCTCATAGTGAGTGTGATCTTCGCTGGCAGGAGAGATTTAGAGCGCCAATTCCTCAAGCCTCAAAGCGTGGGAGGCAAGGGTGATCTCACTGGTGTGAGAAAGAACATTTTCAGAGCCAATCAGGCAAAATAAAAAGACATTATAGTGTATTTATCTTTAGTAACGACCTGAACACCAGTGGTTCCCAACCTTTTTCATCAAATGTAACAATAGCATATTTTCATTTAAATATTTTTTTACTGGATGTTATACCAATAACCCTTGGAGGGGTAGAAGCTGGACCAGTCAACATCTATGCCCTACTTTAGCTAATTCAACCATTTATCGATTACTTTTAACTAACAAATTCAAAGTTTTAGCTCACCAATTCAACCATTTACAGCTAACAAATTAAAACCTTTAGCCAAATATTTCAACCATCACTTTTAGCTAACTAATTTAATTGTTACAGCTGACTAAATAGGTGAATCTTTTTTCTTTTTTGTATCAAATTGTAATTTCTATTTTGTCAAATTAGTTGAGCTGCTCTACAATCTTCCCAAGTACCCAATTGCCATCTGCAGAAGTACGCCTGGGGTACAACTATCCCTGGTTAGGAATTATTGCTTTAGAGGACCAAAGCTGTTGGGGATATTTGATTAATTGCAGCAAAATGTTACATTTTTTTAGAAAAACTTGACCCGAGGCACTTTGAACCTCTTGGTTCAGCCAATTGGTTTCAGCTTTGGTGCCTGTTGTGTTTTGAGTAGTATAGTTAAAAGTAGCCCTTTCCTCATCTGGCTTTTTCTGTCAGCTTGTTTACCCCCTTTTTAGTTGCTTCAGATTAGAATGAGCACCAGCCGATGCCTCTCTGTTCCCAGCATGAAGTCATTTTCACAAAAATCCCAGCATCTCAGCATCTAAACTCCTCTGGAGATGAATACATGAATGTCCAAACACCCTGCTATAAAAGTGCTGGGAGTCAGCTCTGTTTTCTTGCACATTAGGCAAGGTCAAGGTGTTGTCTCATGAGGGGGGATGAATCCCAAAAGTTTATGAAACTCAGCAATAATGCTAATAAGCCTTGAGCTCACCCAAGGAAACTAAAAGATTCTTGAAAAAACTGATAAACGCCTATCAAGAATTTGCTGAATTATTTATCACCTCTGCTCTGCTGTCAATTTGTTCCTGCCATTTGGTTTTGCTGTAAATCAAATCTGTTTGAGCCGCAGATGGAATTCAGACGAATAGCCCACAATATCAGAAGAGGGGGATTATGCCTTTCTTTTGTTTGACTGTGAGTTTTGTGCAACATTACCAAAGCCCCTCAGCAAATAGAATCATCTACCAATGAGCAATTGGCAAACAGCATAGGCTTTACAAGATTTAATTACGCCTAATTGTATCTGTTTCAGTGTGGTCCCATCAATCAGTCTGAGCCGTTTTCAGTCTCTTATGCATATTTAAATAGACAAAATCCTGATTCTTTGATAATGATGAGAGAATGGGAGGAGAAAGAAAATAATTTATGCTTATATAAGATGTTGCAGCTTCTATACTCAACATATCAAGGCTGTCCTAGCTGGTGAGTGTGCGCCATTGATGTTGTTGTGTTTGATCACTCGCTGCCATCACTAGGATTCGGTATGATGCAACCAGCAAGAAAGCACATGACGTTCCAGCCCGTGGCTTAGAGTGGCACACCACCAACAACAAATGTCACGGCATCTGCCCTCCAGACTGTTATCTGCAAACCTGTCTCATAGCCTGTGCTGTCCACGTGCCTCTGTGTCATCTGTGTGTGTGCAAATTATGTCCCCTTTGACTGAGCCCCCCCCCCCGACCGCAGGGATTAGTTCCACCTCCTCTCACCCCCTGAAGTGTTCCTCTAAAGGGCTTGAGCCGCTTTATCTCCCCTGTGTTTAAAATATACCAGTATATATTTGTGATATTGTGAAATATATATATTTGAGAATCTCCAGCATACTGTCATCCTCGATGATGGATAGACAACAAGTGGCTACTAAAGTGGAACTAATAAAAGTAAGATCCATGACAAATAGGACTTTTATTTTACATGATTTTACAGTCTCTCAGAGGCTGGACTGCTATTAACTGAGACTAATACTTTTAACTTGGCTCAAGCCCAGTTAGTTGGCTGAACTGTGGGGAAAACACGGGACTCCACTCCCAGTAAGAAGTGGGGGGCCACAGCTCCATGGCTTGCGTATTTGGTCATAAACCAACGTATAGGACAAATAAAAAATTGGACCTGATGCTGTTGCTAGATGAAGAGCTAAAGGGGGTTCGGGATTTGTTACAATATATCCTCAGGAGCACATGAATGTTTGTAGCAAATTTCATGGCATTCAATCCAATTGGTATTGAGATGGTTCATTCAAAACCACAAATGTCAACCTCACGGTGGCGCTGGACAAAAAGACAAGGGATCAAACCAATGTATTTAGGATACATCATCTGGTAAGCAATTGGGCAATTCATCTCATAGATGTTGAAATGTTTCACTGGATATGAAAAAAAGTTGCACAAAATAAAAATGTAGGGATGACTCAGAAGTTATTAGGATTGATCCTCAAGGGAAACATGGACATCAGTACCAACCTTTTTGGTTATCCATCTGATTACTGCTCAGATATTTCACTTATAAACAAAAAGCTCAGCTCGCTTTCCACCCCACATATCTGTACACAACAGTTTGTATGGAAATTAAGTGAGTTGTGTTTTCTTCATTTTCTTTTTCATTTTCTTGTCAGGGCCTTTAAATTGCATGTGCTTTTCTCAGGCACTATCTCATCTTCAACATTCTGCATGTTAAATGTCCTGCCACCACATGTTGCCATATGAAATGTACTACTTGTATTACTACTAGTACTAGTACTCCGAGCACAGTCCCACAGTCTAATGATACTGGCATACTATCTTGTCATATTTCGAATTACCGACATTACAAAAAAGAAACGGCCGGAGAATTTTCTAAGACGACTTATGCAGCCATTACTTTCATGTTTCATGTGTAGAGGGGAAATGATCTGCTACAGAAACTGATGGCCAGTGTGATATTTCAAAAGGTTACGCTGCATCTTGCTCAGCGATTGTTTTCCATAGATTTATATTTGTTTAAAGGGGGGGTTGTGGTTGTCAACAATAACAAATGCACTGACAAATAACTGGGCAGTGTGCCATTTGGAATTCATTTAGCAAGACAAGGTAGAGATAAAGGCGCCACCCCGACTGTCTGCAAGCGACACTCCGTAAATCAGAAAACAGCATGGATGAATTACGCTGGTGAGAAAGTCTCTCTTCTGAAGGACAACAGCAGTGTGTCTATTTACAAGCAGCAGGCCTAGAGCATAGGTCAGCGCTCACTCCTCCTCTCTGTCCTTTTGAAAATGTTATACCAGGCCAAGACACAAAGAGGGATAAAAGACAGAATACCAATTCAGAGTGTCACTTTAGCTGCTTTAAGACCATTCTGATTGCAGTATTTTAATGGCTTTGTCTGTGTCTTATCACTCATTACCGCCCTGTGATCAGTGTGCCAGATCTCTTAAATTAGACAGTTAATAAACTAGCAGAGGGTTGTTTCTCTCTTAGTGATGGATACCTGCTAGAAATCGAATCAAGATTTATTAAGTAAAACCAGGGAGTTATATGAGATTTAACTGATGCACTGTGGTATTGTTACAAAAGAGATATGGATGAGTAATTGTGAATGCCTCTCTATGGATCTATCCTAAATCCATTGGAAGAATCTTATTAAGGGGTGTGACAGTGATATTCAAATGTATTATCTGTAATGGTGAATTGTTTTTGAGAAGAGAGAATATGGAAAGATAGAAGAGAAAAAGTCTGTTTTTCCATTTATATACAGGAGAGAATAAACAGCTTGTTTTGACATCAAGCTCAATTTTTCATCAATCACACTGCAGCTTTGATTTTGCTGTGAATACACAGTGTGTTTAAAAGCTTTTTATAAAATCTTTTTTCATGAATAATAAAAGCCACCATATGCAAATTGAAATATATCAGGAGCCAAGCCAAACCTCATCAAGCAAAGTACACTACACACAGACAGGGGCGTAACTATAAACAGGCAGTGGGGTTGCACTGGGGCCCCTGGGATGAAAGAATAGTCAGTAGGAATCTATAACAAAATGATTTGCTTTTTTTTGTTCCAATACAATAGCCTAAGTAAATCATTGGGTTGTACAATCCAACACATTGTTGGATATATAATATATAGGCAGGCTGGTGTGTGTGATTCATAACTAGTGACTAGCAAGCACTAGGGCCCATAATAATAGCATGCACTGGGGTCCGTCATAACTACCTCACACCTTACACACAGATACAATGAGGACCCATCTGCTCACTGAGCAATTTTGATCACGATTGGAGAATGACTGCCGGAGATGTAACAAACTACCTTTTACGTGCTTGGGCCAACTTTGTCCGAGCCAAATGGTCTGTAATAAATGATGTGATTTCAATCAGCTTTCCAACTGTGGAAAAATGCTGGTCGGCTTTATTGCCTGAAAAGCTGATTAATATCATTTGATTAAAGTTATCTTGACCTACGGAACTGAGTGGAAATGTGTCAATATGTTTGTAACAGCAAAAAATGACTCCAGCTTTAAGGCCATTATCTCAACCTCATTGGCTCTTAGCTCTTAGTTAGTTTCCTCTTGTATAGTTGCCGAGTTATTTTACTATTTTTTCAGTATTTCATAATTTTACATGGATGTAGCTAAGTAGCCGTAAAAAGATGACATCTCCATTCTCTGTTTCTCCAGTCATTGGAAACTGCTGTCAGAGATTTATCACTTTAAACAGACAGAAAAGTTCAGAACTGAACACACATTATTGCAAAGTTTGGCAATCCCCAATAAAAAAAGAATAAATATACACATTTATAAATTAATAAAATCTGTGAGTGATTGCATGCATGGTATATGAACATACAATGTTTATGTATTTTCTACTACATTATTATAGCCATAATAATAAAACAAATGCATAAAAAAACACTGTCCTCTTGCTCTCTTCAGTCCTGCTGTATGTGCAATGCAGTCAGGTGTATTTTCTTCTGTAATACTGATAGCAGTCAGGACACTGATTGGATCTGCTTGTTTGGAAAATATAACTTCAGTGCGATGCTAGCTAAGATTAAACACATGGATTATCATTCTCACTGGTATTCAGTTCCATAGACAGACAATGTGTCAGCTAAAAGAGCAGTGAAGGAGTGAATACAGACAGACGTGAGTGATGCATATTTCTTGCTACTGTGTGTCTATATTATGCACACAGAGTCCAAACTTTAACCATGCCAGAAAAAGCTGAAATGTGCTGAGGTGTGCAAAAAGTGCAGTGTAGCTTGTAATATTTGTGGCATGATTTATTGCAACAGATATCTTTAGAGGAGAGACATGAGAAAAAAACTGCAAACTGCAAAAAGAAAAATGGCAGTGTGGTGGAGATTTTCTTATCTTTTGTCATTTTGCCGTCACTTCGTACACATCTCGAGTGCTGTTAGTGGACAGAGCGTGTTGTAATGTATTATTCAAAGTCACCTTGCCCTTCACTGTTTATAGAAGCAGGTTCAGTTCGACCCAGTTGTGCCATCGATAACACAACTTTATCAGCACGTCATTGTAAAGTCGGTGGAAACTGATTTAAGTCTCAAGAGATTTTTCCTGGACCTTTTTGTGTCTTTGATTATTGCTGGCAAGTTCCCAAACATGGAGTGTTCAATTTGCTCAGTAGAAACCTAGTAATTTGTGTTAGAAGAGAAAGTAAAATCTTTCATTTTATCCAATAAATGAATCGATTGAGGTTAGTAAGTACCTGGCGTAGACTGCCAACTGAAAAATACATTTATTTGGCATTAGGCTTTCAAAGGATAAGGCTGGAAGTATTGTCGTGAAAATATTAAAACCAACAATGTGTACATTGTTTCTCAAAATCTTTTGACTCAGCTACCCTGTTTGCTGCACTCAGCCCCAAACGGATTCATTCCATCTGAAGGATTATACCTATATACCATTCCTGAAACAGCAATACCACAGGTGTAGATGTTAAAGTTGTTAAAGTTGTTAGGGACTATTTTTCGGTGTGGATTAATACACATTTGGTGGGTTAGTGAATATTTGGATATTTGTAAGTATGTGGGATAGACTAAAAATAATCAGAATCAGAATCAGAATCAGAAATACTTTAATAATCCCTGAAGGGAAATTGCTTTTTGATACAGTTACAATGCTCGATAAAGTTATTGAAAAAAGAATAATAAACAGTAGAAAA
>JAVQJD010023033.1:0-89083 GCA_036023655.1 Nannoperca australis
AGAGAGAGAGAATATTTTCATACAGATATAGATTAACATTGCTTAGACATCGTGTCTGTATTTTGGCACTTTATCTGATCCTGATCAACTTCTGTTATGGTCATTTAACTTCACAGGACATCTGGTAGTTTTTTTGTTTTCTTTTTTACTCAAACAAGTTTGGTAAACTAAAGTTTGCAATTGACTAATATCGGAAACCTGTGATTGGTGCAGAGTTGCAGTGAGTTTGTTTACTTTACTGGCAGAATTCCTCTCAGTGGGAAGGCGTCAAGCTTGGTGAAATAATTTGCTCTCTTATCAGTTTGGCAGGGGTGTATGTTTGTGTTTGTAGTGTGTGAAAGTGAGGAGGATGACTGTGATAGAACATTATAATAGTGTCAGCTGGATTCAGACCATAGAAAGATATCTTTTGTTTCTATTTCTGCTTGCTGACAAAGGGAAAACTTTACTGAAGGTTTGTTGTTTTAAGCCAAGTGCCCACCTTCATAAACCACATGTTCATAAACTTGTATTCTGTTGTCCCTCAGCTACATAAGACATTCCTAAGTGTGTGTCCTGATTTTGTCTCTCTAGGTTCTCCATACTACGACAACGTCAGACCCCTCTGCTACAGCGACTCAGATGCAGTGCTCTTATGCTTTGACATTAGCCAACCACACACGGTAGACAGTGCGCTGAAGAAGGTATTAATAAATAATAGCGTTAACATGACTTTTTGATCAATAATCTGCCCCATATTCACTGTTTATATTTTGCCTGATTTACTACAACATGACACCTGTTTCTCTTCTCCTTGCAGTGGAAAGCAGAGATCCAGGACTTCTGTCCCAGCACACGCATCCTACTAATAGGCTGCAAGACAGACCTGCGCACAGACGTATGCACACGCATGGAGCTGTCCAATCAGAAACAGACTCCCATCTCCCATGAACAGGTTTGTTCCATGACTACTCTTTGTTCCTCTGTGTGTCTATTTGGGTTTCTGTCTCCTGTCTAGTCTGAGTGCTGCGGTAGAAATCACCCTTTGTATTAATCCACTCAGTTTTACACAAGTTTATTTTTCCTCCTCGTTGTAGGGTTCGTCCTTGGCCAAGCAGCTTGGAGCAGAGGCATACCTCGAGTGCTCAGCGTTCACATCAGAGAAGAGCATCCACAGTGTTTTCCGTACTGCAGCTCTGGCCTGCATGAACAAACTTCAGCCTGCGACTAAACCCAGCCCGGTCCGCCGCCTCTCCAAGAGACTCCTACACCTGCCCAGCAAGACAGAGCTTCTCTCCTCCACCTTCAGCAAGGACAAGTCCAAGAGCTGCTCCATCATGTGAACACTGCTGAGAAAGTGCTGGGGGGGGGGAGCAAGCAGACAGCAGATGGTTCAGCAGGGGTCCTGGGTGTGCAAGGGAAAGAGAACAATCAGATGGATTTCTAAAAACACTCTCTCTCCTTTGCAGCATCCTCCCCAAATTCCCTTTCAGCCACAAAAAGTTAGCTTCACCATAGCTAACTTTGGTTAGTGTCATCTCTGACACTGAAATTTTGATCTTGATTTATCACCAGCGCACAGTGCGGAGACGGAGTGAAAAAATGTTTGATGTTAAAATATTTCTGTTCACTTAAATTCACCTGTACAAAGTGAGCATAACAGGCACTTTAGACCTGTTGGATTCCTCACATAAAGGTTGCTGTGAGAGAGTCAGCTTAAATAAGGCCAGTACCTCCTCTTTTCTACAGGGGAAGTGGTTGTAAACACTGCATTTGACTGCATTACCCTGATGAGATGCATTTGAAATTCTGATAGCGGCAATCTTTCCCATCCAATCTCTTTATCCGAATGCCTCTTTAAGGTCACGATCTGGGCTGAGTGACGAGATGAAATGTAAAACCTGACAGTGACAGGAAGTGGTATCTACACAAATGCAGCTCGGGGGAATTTAAAACAGTGGGCCCCTTGAAGAAATGGTTCCCCTGCTGAACCCCTCACAGTATTTCATTTGGAAATTAAAACTGACAGTGAAGAAAAAGGGGAGAGAAGGGAGGGATTTGGCAAGCAAGTGCGTTCATTTGCAAAGGCAGTGGGAGGACAAACCGAGGACAACATCTGAAGGAGCGCAATGTGACTCAGCACTCACATGAGCCACAAAACAGTCCAGGGTGGACATGTGACAAACACAAAAGTCTGAGCCGTGTAAAGACTGAGCATGTTTCTGTCAGATCCCCTTTCATCACCCTTCACCGCAGCAGTCTTAATTGTTCAGTGTTATTAACCATACGGCTTGATTTTAGTGATGTTACATTAATGATGCATCATCTCACTGTCCCCTGCAACCTTAAGAGCTGCTTAATGGATATCAGTCTTTGATAAATGTTCCAGCTAAGAAAAAAAATATCAGATAAAAAAAAGATTTTGTTTTACACAAGCCAAACTGGATGGATTTATGTTAATGTACCAAAAGGAGTCTCTTTGTGTTTGAATCTTCTGCGTCATGGATATTTGAAAAGAAATAGTCCTCAACTTTGAACTTTGGACTGTGAGCGTGTTATGTGCTTTAACAAGCTCCAGGGTGCTGGCGGGTTAAGGTAAATAGTTTTTGCCATTAAAAAGCCTGGATAGCTGCATTAACACCCCCTTGAGATAATAGGTGGGAAGGTTGAATTGAATTACGCAAACAGGCTGGTCCTGTCTGAAGATTTTTTTTTGTCCTTCCTCTTTTTATGCTTTAAAAATACGTAGATCTTATTTTTCAACTTCCCTCAAAAGTATTCTTGACATTTTCCATTTCTTAAATATCTTGCTTGTGGCTGTTTTTTGGTGTTTTTTCTATTTTGTTTTTTGGTAGCTGTTGATGTTGTTCTTGAATTCACTTGAGTCTTTTGGCATTAGCAGCTGTTGACAGCTCAGCTAATGAAGGACTTGACGATTAGTGGGTCTGCACCGAGAAGCCCGGAGTTCTCTGGATGTACAGAACACTGGAATTTTACACGTTGCCTAGCAACAGTGTGAACAGGGGGCAGGCCTGAGCGGGGTTCCTACCTTACGGAGAGAGGGGACATGGCTCTCCAAGAGGGCGCCTCACCTTTTTTTATGTGTAGCATTAGACAGGAGCCACTGCGGCGGTGACGGCTGGACGTTCCAGGGAGCAGTAGACTGCTCATGATCTCTACGTGTTTTTTTTAAGATCCCACAAGTGGGTTGTTGGAAATGACATCCCATCGAAAACATGTCTCTGTAGCTCTGCTTCAGTCATTATTTCACTTCTCGGTCCTGCCTGGTGCTTTGTGCTATCCTAAACAAGCCTCTTTTGGTTTCAATACACAGCCGTCACTTCACAGTTTTTCTCTTGCTCATTGTTTTTGACAGACAGACTTGTCTGTCTTTTGTTGTACATATCCTTCCTCATAAAACAGTTTATTAGAAATGCCCAAAAAGAATGTTACTGAAGCAAAATAAAATGTGTCAAGTTGCCTATTATGGTGTAAGTTATTGATTAAATTCTGTATTTGTTATTGTCATACGCTCTTTTCTTTAAGTCTTTATTTAAATAAATATGTCTGAAGTTCATTTACAAGTCATTGTTTTATTTCTGTGTTAAATTCATTAAAATGATGTCCATTTACAGTGGACAGTTTCTTTTCATTTCTATATTGCTTTATTCACATCTCACAAACAGAACTTTGCAACTGTATAAATTAGAACAAAAGGTTATTTGGGTAATTTAATCAAATTCAAGGCCCCCTTGAGAAAGCTTGGCAGCACATTGTCTATTTTGTCTTAAGAAAGAATGATAACATGCTTATTTCTCAGGTCAAGGGAACAGCAGTTCACACACTCTTAATAATCTGAAACAGATAACACATTATTCTACTTGTATGTCTTAATGAAAGGCCAGTTTATTTAACCTCCAGTATAAAATCTGGTGTTTGTTAAATGGAGCTGATTTTAGCTCAGCTTTAAAATGAAGTGGAGTGCAACTTTTTTGTTCAGTCCCTAAAGACTGTGTGGCCTACAACTAGATGATGATGGCAGCGACAAGATATGGCGTCAAAACAAGCCTGTAGATTTTATACCACTGAAGCATGAACACAGCCTTAAGGGATCAACCCTTCCCCCAACACACACACACACACACACACACACACCCATACACATCCAATGCCACATGCGTACATCATGTTACATGCATGATTATTTTTGAAAACAAGGGTATTTGATGTTGTACTGCTTTGTACTCAGTATTGACTTGCACAGGCTATTATTGAAGCCTTCACCAAGTTTGTGTCCTTCATAAGGTCTTTAACTACTATACTAAGTCAAACTAATGATTTACTCAATTGTGTTGCACCTTTAGTAATGTGGGGTAACTATGTAAACAGGAAGTCACTGTAGCATCACAAGCTATAACCTCTAATAGGAATAATAGGAAGGTAAATTATATATGAAACTATATTAGCAATATTAAGCTTACCTGCAAATCTGTAGGTATGACTTTGCTTTATTCATATATAAATATATGAAGAAATATGTGGACTTCAGAAATCTGATCAAGCTAATTTTTGAGAAATTTTATTTGAATCTTTGCAGTTTTATATCATTATGAAACACTGTATGATCATGGGTCAGGAAGTGTTGAGCATATTCTTCTTCATCAACCTAAATGAGACAGCTGCTTGGGTAAGGTTAGTTCTGTCAGTTAGCTAGTTCAGTTAGCTAACATTTCCTTTTCTCTCCACAGCTACTGCTGTGTTTGCCGTTTCCTTTTCTCTTTCTTTTTCTTATGTAACTATCCATCCTCCCTGACCTCTGTTACTATATTTGCTTAGTCTTTAACTTGACTGATATCGGCTCTTATCAGGACCTCCCTGTCTACGTCCTGCTGTCACACTCTGCCCACTGATGATACGACTCTGATGAAGTAGCTGAATGTTTGCCATTCCTGAACTATCATACACAGGATACAGCAGCCACTCATGACCTCCTTATCTATTACCTTTGTAAAGTATAGGTGATGAGGGAATTGTGAGAATATACTCTGCATCACCACTCTCAGATAAATGTAATCTCTTGTCTGCTCCAACATTGATTTTCTACAGCTGAAATGGACTAGTGGTTTGATCGTCTTTTGGATAAACAAGGCTGCCAGCCTGCCTGTCTACGACGGTACTCTCTCTTATCTTTTTTCTACTGTTTCTCTGTCTCTCCATTCTCTTTCACACAGACAAATGCACACATTTATCAAAAACTGGCCCATGTGCAAAGTATGTCTCTGTATATCAGCTAAACCTCTGGCAAGGCGTATTGAGCCTGTCATCCATGGCAGATTGCCCCAAGGCATGATTATACTGCACGACCATGGTGGATGTGGAACTGCTGTGCCTGTCCCTTGCTGCTGACTATAATAAAATAAACTTTATTTATATAGCACTTTCATTAACAAGGTCACAAAGTGCTTTACAGATTACAAAAGACAAAAACAGCAATAAAACATCAGATGTAGATTATGTTTACAGGGTTAGTTCAACATGTTTAAAATACATGTTGGCTTTCTTGAAAAGAGTTAGATTGATACCATGTCTCATGTTTGTATGGTTAGTATGAGGCTACAGCCAGCAGCTTGTTAACTTAGCTTAGTATAAAGAAATACTTCTTGGCTTGGAGCAGAGTTACGCTAGCTATTTCCCCATTTCCAGTCTTTATGCTAAGCTAAGCTAACCAGCTGCTGGCTGTAGCTGTATATTTACAGTACAGATATGAGAGTTGTATGGATCTTCTAATTTAGCTCTGAGCAAGAAAGTCAATGTGAATGTGTATTTTCCCGGATGTTGAACATTTCCCTTAAAGTTGCTTTTTGGAATACAGCTAACAAGTTAAAGGAATAGTTCAACATTAGCGGAAATACATTTATTCACTTTCTTGTTGACAATTAGATAAGAGAAATTGACACCACTCTCATGAAGAAGCTGGTTAGCTTAGCTTAGCATGAAGACTAAAGACTCATTTGTTCCGGGAATACAACAGCACTTAAACGTCACATTGTTTATATAAGTATAGCATATTCTAAAATACCATAGTGAAATGATATTGCTAGTCTGACGGTATTGCTAGTTTGAATGTATTGTATTTAATAATGTACTAAGATCATTGGTTCCTTGATTTAATGCTCTTCTGATTCTGCCATTGGCAGCAATATACCTGCTTATAGCACTTGCGATTCATTACCAGCTCTTACAAGTCTGAAGAGACGTCTTGTTGTTTTCAATCATGGTTCTATGCACTTGATGTAAAGCTCTTATTTTGGAAGTCGCTTTGGATAAAAGCGTCTGCTAAATGCCGAAATGTAATGTATGTAATGTAAAACAAACCAAGAGATGATTCTTGGTATAGTCACTGTGTAGGTAGGATGGACATGGTGAGGTCTGAAAGCAGCAAGAATATTTAATAAAACAGAACTTTGCACTTAAACTACTCAAAGTTTTAAAGAGCTGTTATTAGAAGTTGCCAAAACGCTTAAGGCAGAAGAATCTAAAAACAGTTACATGTGTTTTTAGATCGGCAACTCTTCTCCAGAAGGGACACGAAAAGCACATCAACTCTCCTCAACGACAAATGATTTTACCTTCTGAACCCAGGCTGCGCACCAACACAGATGCTAGTGTGTTGACGTAGTCGAGGAAACTGCGCACATAATCTGGTCTGGCAAGATCTCCATCTGGCTCGAAGGGGCAAAGCTGATCCAGAGAGCGAAGCAGCTGCTTCATGCTGGAGCGCACAGGGTGAGCGTCCAGCTCCGACTGCTTCAGGCTGGCCTGCTCGACCAGAAGAGCCAGAAGAGCGCTGCCCACACTGCCCTCTGTCGAACGAGAGGTGACGTCAAGCATGCAGAGCATTCAGAGAAGGCTAGAAGCACTATGCATCCAATGTACATACAATAGAGCTACAAGATATGCAAGTGTTTGAAAATACTTTGATAGTTTTGGTGGTCAAATGTCTAATTCAATTAACCTACTCCTAAGTAAATGTTAATTTAGTTTGAAAAGCAAAGGTCACTGTGCCGACCGGTGCCGTCTGTGGCAGTGCTCAGGATGTGCAGGGTGGTCTCCAAACGTTGAGCTAGGCCGAGCCGCGCCGCGATGCACTCTTCGCTCAGTATTGGGTGGCAACACAGCAGCACTTCTTGGGTGGAGCAACCAAATGGGCTGGCAAACACCAGGTCTTCTCCAACAGCGTCTGTGAGCAGAGAGTGGATCAGTAACAAAGAAACGACTCTGTACGTTCGGTTCATTTTTCAGAATAAATCTCGGGTCGGGAAAGTTATTTTGCATCTGCAGGTCGTTGTGTGATTGGCTATTTCCATTATTTGAGCAGCCAAATAGATATTTTTTGAAGAGAATAAGGACTCCAAGTAGTAATTGGTTACCTTTATGTATTAAAAGAATCTATGTTCAACCCTTCAAACCCACTCTCATGTTGATATCTATGTAAATACACATTTTGTTATTCCCCTAATGAAAATGTTTGAGCATTTTATTCACCTGTTTTGACAGAGCCCTTGTTAGTGGCAGAATGATTCAGGATCTTGTTGATCTGTTGTAATACCATGGGAAATCCACAGATCCCCTCAGAATGGGGAACCTTAGGGTCAACTCTTACTCCTGGGGAGGCAGACAGGGATTAAAAGGTAAAATTTCCTGCCTTCCTGTCTTGTTCGTTCCGTGTTAAGAGTAAATCAGTTCATGCACCATCTGCAATAAATCATCAACATTTCTAAAAGATTCTTCCAGGCTGCATACCCCGAGCCTCCAGGCTGCTGTTGAGCCTGCGCTCTGCTGTGTCCAGCAGCTGCCGGGACGTCTTCCAGAGCTGACAGTGGCAGCAGGCCAGGTCGAAGGCAGCCATGGCTGCTGGGCTGAGCTCCTCCAGCAGGGTGTAAAGGAGGCCAGAGGGGTCTGAAGGGCAGCAGCTCAGCCAGTAGCCCTCCTCCAGTGAGGGCATCTGGTGAGCGGGGGTGCTGAGAAGGCGGTCCGCTATGTCCGAGATGGAGTAGAAAGCCACACCTGCAGAGAAGCACACTTAATCTTAAACTGCTTTCACATGTCACAATGGAATTTGATAATATGTATTTGTCTGGTTCTGATGTCAGCCAATCAGACTCAAGGAAGAAGAGCTTTTTTTTCCTACAGTTTAACAATAACAAAAGGAAAAATACACAGAACAAGATGTTCATTTTTCCACCAAGAGTTCCTTCAGTGGATCTCAATGCAATTCTGTGACAAGTGAGTTTATAAAAGGAGCTCAACTATTAACACCTGCTCTTCTCACCTACTTGTCTGTGCCACAGCTGCGCACAGTAGCTTCATTCTCTGGACTTTGTTCAAAGAAATTCTGATTTAAGTGTTACGGATGAAAGAAGTGCAACAAGAAGGATAAGCCCGGCCGTCTTTGAATCTGGTTTAAACAGATTGTTTATTTACGCATTTTTCTCCTTGAGTTAAGAGCAACATCAAATCCTAAGTAGGAAAAAAGTTCAACAGAATGCCAAACCTGCCGCGGCAGCACATCCGATGGCCTGCAGGGTCGAGCGCCCGCTGCTGCTCAGCCGACTCCTCCCCGTGCCCGACACAGGTGCTGTCCCCAAACCCTCTGAAGAGGATGAGGATGAAGACATGGACCGGCTCTCCATCTTCTGCTCCACCCGTCCCAACTCCACTAGGACTTCTTTGTAGCACTCCATGAACACCAGCTCACCACAACAGGCAGACGCTTCCAGATCAAAGACCAGAGACACCTGCAGAGAAGCCAAGAAACACACGGGCTGAAGTCTCTGTCCACATCTTAGACATTACGACCAAACAATCACATGTAAACATATATTTACAATAACTCGTTGACGTGTTGTTAATCAGTCTTTGCTGTATGCACCCAAAGCAGATAGCATGAAATACATTTGACTGATGTAAAAGTCAGTGAAGCAGAAATAGTTTTATAATTGTGTGTCCAGTCAGTCTACCATGTTAAATCATAATCTGAAGCAGGTGTAATAATATTGGTAGTAAGCATAAGAATAGTGTTATTAGTGGTGGTAATATTACGTTAGTCAAGTTCAGCCTGCCACACAGACCTGATGTGCCTCCATGAAGTTCCCCCGGCGGACGCAGGACATGAGCAGAGACTCAGGAGGGGACAACATGGCGGGGACCAGCCAGCTGTGGGGACCTCCGCATGGACAAACCTCCAGCTCCACACAACCTGCTGCTGTCCCTGCTCCACCATCTGACACATGACAGAAATAATAAATGCACAACAATGACACGTCTTCAAAACAAACAAACAAAACAAAAAAAAGGTCAAAACAAAAAGGTAAATCTGATTCACTGTGATTTGAAAAGATCAAATCAGTGCATGAACACACGTCAAGGACAGGTTGTTATGCTCCACCTGATGCGCTCGTGCTAACTTCTCCATTGTGTTTCTCCATGGAGGTTTGCCTCTCTGTTGCATGTCTCCCTGGTCTCTTCCCTCTCCTCAGGCTCGAGCTCTTGCTTCGTCCCAGAGAAGTGACAGGACAGCTGGCCGCTGACACCTGGATAGGACTTTCTGAACCTGCAAGTGAAGTTGCCACCAAGACGTAAAAAAAGGGAGGCAAAAAACCTCCACCTGAACTCCATCAAGCCCTAACGCTAACATAAGCATGAACACAGAACAGCTATGTTAAGATGAGCCACAAGTTAGGCGTTTATGAATTGAAGTTGTAGCTGATTTTTTTGTTTTTACTATGTTGCATGCAGAAAGGTAAATGAATAAACTAAAAGTCTCACCACTTCCACTGCCCTGATTGCTGGTGATGATCTGCAGCCTCCACTGAGCTTCTGCGGTGCGTTTGGACAACCTCTGCAGACAAGCCCCGAATGTCTCGGGCGTCACCGAGCAGCCAAGCCTCTCCGCCACCTCGGCCTCTCGAGGCAGCGCTCTTCCCGCCTCCTGTCCCTCCTGCTGGCCCACCACACAAATGCCCTCCAACCCTTCTTTCAGCAGCTTCAGAAAACCCTCCATGGCTGTCACATCGACCAGAAACCCCCTGCAGCCCTGGATGTAGTGCCCCAGGTCCAGGTGACTAGGGTGGCCTGCTGTTGATGAACTTGAACGCAGCTTCTGGTTCTCTTTCCTGCTGTACTCGGTCTCATCAGTCTTTGCTTTGGTTCCTAAGTCTACGTTTGTGTTTCTTGCGCTCCCCGTGTTCGGATGAGAGTTTGTGTCTTTTGGGGTCTGCTGGGAAAAGTCAGCGGTGGACAGAAAGAGAAGGGAGAAGATGTTCTCCAGGAGCTCCAGACGGAACATTGCAGGCACGGCCTCCAGATAGAGCTGACACTCGGACAGGTAGTGCTGGAACAGCAAATGGCAACCTGGAAAACACCACAAACAGAGAGGAACAAGGTCAGAATATCAGTCAGAACTATATAAGAGAAGAAAAGGTCAAAGACAACCATGTCAGCTTCAAACGATCAAAGATTGTTGTTGTAGTATTAAAGCTTTTTATGAAAACCTTTTGGTTTGTGTGTAGGTGCTGCAGTCAGTTATCAAGAGGTGATTTTAGTTTAAAGTTTTGAAGTTTAGAAATGAAAGAATGTCTTGGTCATCAAATTAGTTTTTCTTTCTCCAATTTATTTATTTTTATTTATATATATTTTTTGCATGCAAGATTATAATCAGCTAAAATTTGCAGACAGGAAACGTCATCATCCTTCGTACCTTCTGAGGTTTGGTCTTGCTCCTTTCCTGCTACAGGGGGCTGCTGCTGCATGCACTCTGTGCATTTTGAGTATTTATGTGCGTTCACACAGAGAGCGTAGATGGCATACTTCATGGCACAGAACCCTTGGAACAAAACGATGTTCCTCTGCACACTGGGACTGACGGTACCGACGGCCTCACCGTCTTCTGCAGGGGAATATGCACATTATTCTTTTGGCAATGAACCTCAAAATTCATTTCAGATAAATAGATAAACGGCTGGAAAAGAAAGGATGTTGACGACGATGTTGACCTGCTCCTGGTGAATTTGGCAGTTGCTGCAGCAGGTCCAGTATCTGGCGCTCTTCAAACTGAGGCAAAGGAGTCAGGGAATGCAGAATATAGAGGGCAGTGTGATTGTCCAGAGTATGAAGCTGTGCCAGCAATGCCTCCGTGCAAATCCCTCTGAAGAAACAAGATCCAAAAGTAAATATTATAAATTAATATTGATTAAAATGGCAGTTAAACTTCAAAAAGAACAAAAACAATGCTTACGGATTGTTGTTTTTACACCATTCAAGTACTCCCAGCTGAGAGGATAGCAGATTGGCGAACTCCTGCAGAACAGCATCACTGGCTGGTGCCTAAGAAGAAGGTGCAGCTCGTATCAGCAAATAACTCTTAATAGCCGGAAAATATCTGTAGAGGAGCAACATGTGGATGTCTGGACAGCTGAATAATTTCCGTTCTGACCTGCTCTCGGTGAAGGATGCTGAGCAGCGTCTGAGCCGAGTTCAGACTGCGACACTGAGTCCATCCCAGAAGCAGCAGCAGACGAGACAAAGGCTGGAACTCCAACTGCAGTAAGTCTTTGAGCTGAGAAAACTCCTCGTGCTTAATCAGGTCGAGTGCTGTAACCTACAGGAAGGCACCGATCTTATTACATTATTGAATTGTATCACATGTGGTTGCTAACCAACTTGATTTCATCAGGATCCAGTACAAACATTACTTCTTCTACAACTTCAGTTAACGTAAACAATACTAAAATTTTTCCAGTGCTCCTGGAGAACTTACCAAGACCTGCTCAAGGAAGTGCTTCCCACTACTAAGGCACTCAAAATAAATGGTCTTCCAAACGGATGGACGATCCTTGTGGCAACATAAACTGAGGGCCAGCTTCTCCGCTTCAGGAAGGTCCACTAAGAGGAGGATATGACAAGTGGATGTGAGTGTGACATCTAGAACGGGCCATGCTACTATTTAAACAATAATGTTAGAATTGTAACGAGTGCAAAAAGTGTTGTAAGTAAGGTAAATGTCATATAAATAGTTTATGGGTAAACCATTGACAAACATTGCATTTTGTGTTTTCCTTGATAAAAGTTTTGTCATCACTAAAATACACAGAGTTGGAATAAGAATCAATGCCATGACTATATATATTGGCTAAACCGTAATCCACTCATCAGTCACCACTACTGGAGATAACAGATCTATCTATGTAGACGCTGACAACAACTGCAGAAGGGCAAGCACAGCTGACACATGCAACGCTTCTGTCCAACGCTCGCAGCCACAGAAGCAGAAGTGTGACAGAAAGAGGAAAGAGGGGCGATGATGACAGCGTCTGATCTTTAAAACTGAAAGCAAAGAAGGCTATAAATACTTTACTCAGTACAAAGCAACAGAAAGCAAACAGCTTATAAGAGGAACAGATTTATAGTAATATAATGCTGTTTAATAAAGCAGTCTAATCATACGGATTAAAGGGTCACATCACAAATTCACACTGAAATCTGTGTTTCAGTTGAAGTTCAGGGAAAAGCCGGATGATCCAAGAGAGTTATTGACATCAAGCACACAGTACACCACACTACCATATATGTCGGGCACGCTCCTTAGCAGATGATCCCTCTGAAGTCTCAGAGCGGTGGAACAGTACGCGGAGACGAGCGTGTCACAACGAGGGCGAAGCAGCGAGCCCAGGATCCTCTCTTCTCTCAGGGGCCCGTCTATGGCTGCCCACAGCGCCTCACACAGCGCCTCCAGCTGCCCGCCGCCTCGACGCGAGCCCCACGGCATCACAGACAACACGGCATATATCTCCTCCACCCACTCCTCCACCTTCTCCTGCCGCCTCTCCGGTTTTCCCAGCTTCTTCATCAGGTGTTGGATGAACGCGTGTTGCAGAGTATGGTCCTCTGTGCACGAGTGCTCCTGTGGGAGACGGAGCAAACAAGGGAAATGGAGCAAAACCTAGATATACTCTCAAATATTGATTTGAACTAAAAACTATATGAACCAGCTTTTTATAGCAGATCCTTTAGGATTTGCACAAATGATGTTAAAAAGAATTTCAACACACTAAGTACAGACTCACTTAACATTTTCATCAGATTATTGTATTGGAAACACCCAGAACAATGTATATAATGCGTTTTTTGTGTTTTATAGACATCAGACAAATAACTTCATGTGCACCAACATGTACACAAGAGACACATTCATAAATGTCTATTCTTATATTTTTGGAAAGTACTGTATGTATTTTTTGATCATTTGGTGCTGATATATTGTTGCAATCTGTTTGAGTCTACCTGTAAGAAATGGGATAAACACTGGGCGAGTCTGGGCTTCTTCTTCTCCAACAAGGATCGCAGGCAGGACTCAACAGCAGCATCTGTTGTCTTTGAACCCTCTGGGCCCTTTTGCTCAGACCGTGTGTCCAGGAAGGCCTGGTGCAACTCCTGCTGAAAGAGAATTTATCTCAGTTGTGTAGTCGCCACATGTAAATCAGAACAAGTTAATCGCAGTACACTTTGCCTGTGTGAACATAAAAGGGTGTCTTAGTGTAAACCGTTGTTTTTGCCGCTTCGTTATCAACTGCATGTTTGATTTACAGACAAACAAAGTAAGAAGAATAATAACCTTGAGAAGAGTGTGTGGTATGCCCTCTGACCCCAGCTCCTCCAGGAGCAGCAGGAACTCCAGCTCTCGTCTGATGTGGAGAGGAACCTGAAGTGGAGAAGATGCCTTTTCACAACACAATATTGTTTCCTTTGTGAGAGGTTGAGATTGTCTTTCTGGTTCCAACAAAAGGTTTGACCCAAGTGTGTATTGTAAGTTAACACAAACACAGATGGTCTCCAATACCAACACACACACGGTTAAACGTGACGTTTCAGAGTATCCGTACAACAGAGAGAATTGCACTCAGTTCTTCATAGTATTACCTGCGCTTCTGTCCATTTCTCCAAAACCTGAAGCCAAAACCAAGCCAGTCTGTGTGGACTGCCCACAGACTCCCATCTGCAACATAAACACACAGTCATTAAATCCACAGCACAAATAACCCATACATTGAAGGGTTAACACAACACAAACATCTAATGTCCTGTGAACGTGCAGCTGCGGGGCTCACTTTAAAGCGTAAGGATGGCAAACAATAGCTTTGATTATGTCTTGTAGCTTTTCTGAAGGTCCTCCCGTTGAGTTAACCAGCTGTGGCACACAGGCATTGGCCAGCTCCCACTCTCCGTTCTGCAGGCACCTCTTGAAGTACTCAAACAGGTCCTGAAGGGAGGTCTCTGCCTCACAGCCGAAGGGATGCATGACCACGTTCACTGTGACTCTCCTCTGCTCGGCGGTCACAACTGGAGATGCATCTTTACTTCCACACAGCCAAGGAAGACCCTCGAGTAACCTTCACCTGAAACAGAAAGAAAAGGCTGTGTGAGGTTATAGAAATGTAAACAAAGAAATGCTGTGGATTTGTCATTCGAAACCAACTGAATATGGTTTGCCAGACATTTTCAGTTCCTCACTATAGTTGCATAATAATTTTAGTATCTCTGTTTTCCATTCTTGTAGTTCTCTTTTGAAATGTGAAGATTGTATTTGTTTTATATGTATTTACTCATATACAGTAAGTCCTGTATGGCAGTATGTGGACATTATAAAATGCGTAATGAAATCTGAGCCTTCATTTTATACAGTATGGCGATAGATTGGGACTACACTGACACAATCTATATTTATTATCTGTAATCACTCCCAAAAAATACATGCAATTTTCGAACCTACTTTTAATAGGTTTGCTTTGTGTGTTGGTTACACGATTACCATAAATGATTCATTTAGTTGACCTTTTAACCTATTATTAAACCTATTATTATTATTAGATGTGAAAAGGTATTTCTATCATCTGTACCTTTAATTGTCTGTGCAAACAAACCACGCTCAGTGAGAAACAAACGTGGATCAAAACAACTGTCCAGTCACCTGATGTGTTTAATCAGCGACACTATTTAGGCCTTTAAAATACGCTTTTAAAATGTCAACGCTTCCATTTCTTCCCGTGCCTTCTCAGATTTGACAGCTACCCCAATACCTTTAGTTAGCGTTAGCATTAGCTAAATGTTGCCGACTGGCTATAGCTGAAACATTAAGTTAGCTAACTTCCGTAACAGCTAGCAGACGTAAATCGTTGCACACATATAAAGCATTTAGGAATTAGCGAGAATTCAATAAAGTTACTTACTCATTTCTTTTAGGTGTTTTCCCCGCATCTGGGGATTACTTACACCCCTAGCAACTGCTTTCTCTTCTATTATGCTAGGAGAGGCTGGTTGCATGTTATCGAAGGTCATGTGACAAAATCAGCTGATTCTCCACCGCTGGTTGGTCAAAGGTTGGCACGAGATGGGCGTTCCAGAACAGTGAGCAGCGTTCTTTTATTATTTTTTCTACAGTTGCCTTCAGGTGCTGTCGGACATACAATCATTCAGAAAGTGGGTCCCATACATTAAAAATCCAGCAAACTTCTCTGAAACATCATGAACATCAACATGAGAATTATTTAACTTAGAATATCAGTACATCAGTAGTCAGGATTATAAAGACATAGGCTGGTTGTCGAAGGTGACAGTTTAATTGTTGTTCACTTGTTTTGAACTGGAATTTTGGTTGGGGATATATGGGTGGGATATTGTGTCTTTTGTGCTATAGTGTAGTAGTACATCCCAGAATACAATATAATCTTATCCTCTTTTAGAAAACAGTTGTTGAAGTACCCTTGAAGAAGGCAGTGACTGTGGTTAGGTTTTGCTGGACACCTCTGGATTATGGACCTATAAACAAATAGTTATTTGAGTGGCAAAATATTTTAACTCCATACATTTTTCAACTGATATTATACGTACATAGTGCATATTCTTCAACATTTGTAATTTAATCAAATGAGAAACAGACTAGATTGATTTCCTTAAATGTAACCTATAGCCCTGCTGCTGCAAAAGAGAAAATAGGGTCAGATTTAGGCTATTATTAATAAAGAGCTATAAAGAACAAAATAGACAGCATAATATTGTACTTTCTCGAGTAATATTGAGGTACCAGTTGAACAAGGAGAAACGTGACGGAAGCACACTTTCTGCACACTGAATCATTTTAAGACAAGAATTTGATTGACGCGTCTATTGTGCTTGTGTTATCTCTCTGTCCGTCTCCCACCACCACCACCACCACCACCGCCACCGCCAAACTGGGAGCCTGTCGCTATGACAACGTGTAGTGCAGGCGGGGTTTGCCAGCTGGAGGCAGAGTCAGTCGGTCCTCAGCTGGCATCATCGCTCCAAACCTCCACACTGCATCACGCCCTGAGTGGAATGGAGGAAAAGGACAAGACAGAGCGTGTATGTAGCTGCGTTTTGTTCGCTTTATGGCATGCATTACACCATTTCTGCAAAACTGTGATTTCATTTAAAAATATTGGTCTTCGGCATGGCTTACTGGGAAGGGGGGGGGGATTACAGAAGCATAGTTTGTGCAGCTGAGTCACTGATTGTCTAGAACGTGGATCAATAAAGCTATTGTTCCCATCGGTGCCACACAGCTCACCGCATTGAGACACCAGCAGGCTGCACGATGAAGGCTCCTAATAAATTAAGTGCGGCTGTCTTGTTCAGCGTTAGGCCTCATCCTGTGTGATCTGTAACATCTCTATTGTTTCACAGGGGGAGTATAACGGAGAGATAAAGGGTGGGCTGCGGCCTTCAATGAAACTGGTTGTTATGGGAATTATCAACCAAAAGCCCAAGAGGTTAGTGCGCACACCTGTTTTCAGTTTGGAATAAAAAGCGAATTATATACGCTTCGTTATTGATGTAGCTTAATGAGGTGGCAGCCAATTAAAGTTAATAATGAAAAGAAATGCCCTGTCCTATTACAAAGCAGAATTGTAAAGCAGATAGACAACTGTTGTCTGTGTTTGAGTGCATATGCCAACCAACCAGCTAGTCCCCGTTTTGGTAAAAATATTTTTGTAATGCCCGTGCGTTTCCTAATTATGGGTTAGTCTGCGAATGTGCGTGGGAGAGCTTCAAATCCCATGAAATCTGAAGAGTCACGCTGTAGTTTCTTTGGTTGATAACATCAGCTGGCTATTTATACATTCGGTCCTCAATTATGTCCAGAAAAAAATGACATTCAGGCTACACGCAAAAAAAACATACTGTGCAGAAAATAACTGTGATGCAGAACTTTTTTTATGTCAAGAAACTCTTTTTTAGCTGCAGAAACCTCAGGAGGATATAAGGACACATTTTCTCAAAATACAATTTGCATAGACACTGAATGTAACATGCCAGTGGGTATATTACAGCTTCTACTTTTCATTTTATTTCTATTTATTTCATTTAACATGATTCTTACTGATGATTGTGTTCGATTTGTGACACCAAATCCACTACCAATGTCACCAAAAACATGTTCTTTGTCATCTTGTCAGTCAGATAAATAAAATGTTTAATACAATGCTAGCAGACCAAATCCCAAAACATGTCTGCAAAATGGAAGATTTTTACACAAGTTTGTTGTTGTATAAAGTTTTAGCTTTGTATGTCATGAGGGCCAAACACAGAGCAGTGCACAATATCACAGTAAAAATGAGAATTCAAATAATTTACTTAAGTAAAAGTAATAATACCACATACATAAAGTAAACAACATTATGTCAAAGTAAAAGTAGTAATTATACAGAATGACTCCTGTCAGTGTCATGTTATTATATTATTGGATCATATTGTATTCAACATGCAAGCAATACCTTCATGTAGTAGCTGGTCGAGGCCGAGCTATAGTTTGAACTACTTTATATAATTTAATGTATAGCACTGGATCGTATCTTGTGTTTTGTCTGTAAAAATATTGATCTGCAAAGTAACTTTAGCTGCGAGATAAATGTAGTGAGTAAAAAGTCAAATGTTTGCCTCTGAAATGTAGTGGATTACACATATAAAGTAGCATAAAATGGAAATACCTCAAAATTAAACTTATGTACAGTATTTGAGTATATATACTTAAAATGTGTTGCAAAAATGAACAGTATTATAAATAATCCAATGCACACATCTTTTATTAAGTAGTGTGTTTAAACCCACTCTTTATTATCAAGATCATATTTTATTCATTCTTTCTCACCAAATGCCTCATTACGACATTACAGTTGTCATAAAGACCAGAAGATGTCACTGTACTCCAAAGGATCTAAATAGGTTTTTAATGCAGTTGATAACGTCAGAAGAAAATAATGAAAGGCAGACAGACAGAAAAGATGCATGTTTTACTGAAGTCAAAGTGCTGCAGAAAAACTCTGATACAAGCAAAATACATGCATTAAAAATGTCACTTAAGTAAAAATATGATCAGATAAATAAATATAAATTATATATCATATTATTTTATTATTACTACTCATGCATGAATGTAAAAGCAGACTATGTTGAATAGGACTAATTGCAAATAATGATTATTTTCATGATGGATTCATCTGCTGATTATTTTCTCCATCAATTGATTGGTTGATTGTTTGGTTGGTAAAAATCTGTGACAAATGTCGTCACAATTATTCAGAGTGACCCCGTCACAGTGTTTGTTGTGTCCAACCAACAGTCCAAACTTCAACATTATATAAAATACATTCAAATAATGAAAAGGAAATCCTCAGTATAAAGTGACATGAGAAGAAAATACTCGTAAAGTAAATGTCCCACCTCTGCACCTCCTCGTTCGTCGGTCCCTGACCTCTCGTGTGTTTGAACAGCATGGAGGTGACTCTGTCCAGTAAGCCTCAGCAGGAGGACACAGAGGGAGACGTGGGACTTCAGTTGAAGGTGAGCTTCATGGATAAGGCCGTCCAACGCAATGCCCGCCTGGCTGGCAAGTGGGGTCCAGCTGAAAAAACCCTCTCCTTCTTTCCTTTCGCTCCTGGAGAGTCCTTCAAGGTAAATGCATAACCTCTGACAATGACACTAGTGTGCAATACAGTAAAGACGAATCCAACATGAATGAAAAATAAAGATGGACTAATACAAAAAAAGTAAATACAGAATAAGAAATAAAGCGAAAGCTTCCCCAAATGAGTAATTGGTCATGGTCTGGGCTTCAAAATCCAAAAATCACATGATGTGCATCAACTATGATTTTAAATCATGCTGCAGAGAATGTAACAGGTAGAGCATGACCTTGCTGCTCTGCACAAGACACTTCTATACAGCACATTTCTCACTCAAAACCCCTAAAAATCTTCTATGACATCAAATATTCACAATTAAATGAGTAACAGTCAAAGTGAAAGTACAGAAAGAAAAATCTCAAATAACCAAAACTGTTCCAACTTTGGCAGAAAAGTGTGTGTTCATGTTGGACATCATAGCTCACAGTAAGAAGTGTTGTCTTTAAGTTGTGACCAACTTTTAGTATGTAAATATTTCACAGCCACCACCCTTCACACCCTGCTGGCAAATCTGTGGCGTTTCATTTAGCATGAATGGGACGTCTTCTCTGTTTACGATTTACAGCTGAGGTCAGTACACGTATCCTTGACTGATCCTCTCCTCCACATCTCCTCTGACTGTTAGATGGAGATCGTTTGTGAGCACCAGCAGTTCCGTATCTTGGTGGACGGACAGCCTCTGTGTGGGTTCACCCACCGTCTCTCCCAGCTCGCCTCCCTCACTGCCTTACGAGTCTTCGGAGATCTACAGCTCACCAAGGTGGCCTAACACCAGCGTCTCGACCAACAGATAAAAGAACACACGTTAGGATGTTCTGGGACAGTATTCAATACATTATATTAGAATAGAGCAACTTTTTGAGTGAGTAAATTAACCCTTGATGGGGATGTTGTGTCTCCAGATCTGAACAGTTACACCTGCCTCGTAATCACGTGTTAAGACAAAGTGCCTTCACTAGATTACCTATTTGGGAACTTGAAGATAATGACTGAATGTCTTGAATAAACTGAAGAATGTGATTTGAACTGCGGTGAACTAACGTGGTCTAAGTTGTAATATTTTCCCCTTAATGAACATTTGTACAAACGTGATGTTGTCATTGCAACACAAAGGAGTGCCGCATCAGGTCTTTGTACATGAAAATCTCAGACGTTTGTCTTTGATTTCTCCAGAGTTAAACTTTGAAAGCACTTAACGTTTACGAGCGCCTGCATGAAGATGAATGTTCCTGATATCAAGTGATTGTGATTCTGCGGAAGCCAACAACAGCCGTTCTTGCAGTTATTCTTTCTTTAATGCCGTTATATCAAGATCACAAGTTAATTCTTTTGTTATCTCCCGAAAACGAGGTATGTTATGTATCTCTCATTAGCTGACTTATAATGTTTATCAGAGTTTAAGCTGTAAATGTCAGATAAAGGAGTAGATCACGGCATCAGACTCTACTTCCATCAAGGTGTAAGACAGGCAGAAATTGCACTATGTCTTTCTGATAACATTCAGATCAGTCCTTGTCATTTAAGGAGAAGACTAGGAGATAAATTAACCTCTTATTATCTCGAGAAAACAAACTAATTAACTGGTGATCTCGAGATAACTGCATTAACAAAATAATTGCAAGCAGGGCTTCCGTATAATACAGACAAAAGTACTGTAAGAGGTGTAATAATGTAAAACTGAAGTTGAAATATCCTACATTAGTGCATGCCAGTAATACACACATTCCTCTGAGTTTGAGGATTAGGGTTATGTCAGACGTTTTGTTATTCTACCATTATCAACTTAAGCTTTGAAAAGTTACTAACGACCGTAGGTTTGAGTACTTTTCTTTTACCCCTTAGCACTTTTTATGTGACTGTTTCATACTGACTTTATTTCACTGCAATAAATCACTTTTGTTGTTAGAATTTTGTTTGGTGGTTGAGTGACGGCTACTTGGATTTACTGAACCCACTCTGGAGCGTCACGTACTGTATCACTGAGGTAATGTGTCACTCAGGATTTCACTGGAAGGCGTCTGTAGAACAACACCGGCTCAGCCTGAGTCATTCAGATAAAGGCTCGACTCAGCTTGCAGAGTGGGAGCGCCTGTCTGTGATTGTAGGGAGCAGCCAGCCTACTCAACTAAAATCTGCCGATTGTGATTGTGACAAATACATCACTTACCTCCTGAGGCTTTTCATGTCTCTACTTGTACTTCCTCTTGGTGTCAGATCATTTACTTAAGTAAACATACCACATAAAACCACGGCATACCACCTTTTAACACAGAAGCCAAACTATGATGGAAAACCAGTAGGAACAATATGGCCTAGAACTTTTTATTATTACATCACCCAATGAAAAAAGATGAATTACTGTAAAATCAACACAGACACTAAGCTTCTTAGCTACTGTAGTTAGCTGTAGTGACAGTGTTAGCAATAGATCTGATGCTTCAGCCTCCTGTCCACAATACACTGTCACTACAATCCCACTTTTAGTTAATGTTTGTATTATTTCTCCTGACAGCATGGAATCAAATCCAGAAACATTTGATAGATGTTGTTTATGGCATGCAAGAGATTTGTAAACAAAATTCAAGTCTTTTAATGCTTTCTAAGGCCTCGAGGACACTAAATTCAATGCTTTTTATGACTTTTCAAGATCCGCAGAAACCCTGTCCACTACAAGTAAAAGGCCTACATTCAGTCTCCTACTTAAGTAAAAGTATAAGTATTATCAGCAAAATCTACTTGAAGTAGCAAAAGTGAAGGAAAGGCTCCTGTGACTGATATATGAATATAAAGGACATTAGTAGGTTGTTGATACTGATGCAAACGTGTAAGAAGCATTTTCCTGTTGAAGCTGATTAAATTGAAATACTTGATATACTGTCAGGTAGAGTCACAACATAAATTGGTATGTGGTATGTGGTAGGAAAGATCTGCTACACAAAACTACACAAAATGCTTGTTTATTTGTTAAATATTGGGTCATTTTACCTCTTTGGGCCTTAAACAGTTATCTAAATAAAACCATCTGAGAGGGTTTGGAGGAAAATGTCTCATAGACATCTGAAAGGTGACAAAAGGCCCTGATTATACGTTGTTTTGTGAAAGTGGTCATGAGCCAAAAAGGTTGAGAACCACTGTGGTAATGTTTAACATTTCATCATTACATTGAGTTTATAACATATTGTTTTAGGTAAAAATACAGCTGTAAAGTAGCTTAGGTATACTTTTCACTCCTTGTGTCTGCAGTCAAGCAAAAATTCAATGTGCCGAATAAAGTCAAAATGATTGTTTAATAGTAAAAAGATCTTGTAAAACACATGAAAAACTTTTAACTGAAATAAATGAATACAGGAGAAATTGCTATAACAGTTGGGCTTTTAAAATCCTTTAAATCCTCCTTGCACAAACTTTAAAATACAGATTAATCAAACTGAAAGCACTGATGTTTTAGAGCTTAAAGAACAGAAATGTTATGTAACCATCGACACTTTGCTCTGACTGCATGGTCCCAGTTTGTTGCTACAGTATACATTCATGGAATGTGTAAAGAGTTTTCTTCATAACTGCATAAATGAACTAGCTGATGTGTTAAAAAGTGACATTTCCGCCACTTTATGTCTGCTTTCTTATCGCATCTATCCAGTCCATCTTCTCCTGGTGACTCGGAGCCTGGATGAAGTAACGTGTATCTGACTGAGTGATGATTTTAAACAGGTTGCCTTGAACGTTGCCTTTCACACCTGTGTGGGAGCAGAAATTGGGGTCAGTGAAGCAGAACTAGTGCAGTAACAACATGAAGTCAACATGAAAAGGTAACTGGAGTCGGAGACAGTGACTCACCTGAAGGAACCCCGTTGTCCTCCAGAGAAGACACCAGACAGCCTCGCAGCGAGAAGCCGCCAGCGGGGCTGATGTCATCCTGAGAAGTGACATAAGACAGGAAGTGGGTGAGACTGAGACACATTTGTGGAATTACAGGGAATTATGAGTAATGATGGCTTCAGACACATAGTTGGTCTTAGGTAAATAAAACAGCTGCTTTGTTTGGGCTAGGATCTCCTCCTCTGTCCTCTATATTTATTTAGGTTGTGTAATGTTATGTCTTTGTCCTGTTTTTATATTTGCTGCTCACTCACCTTGGTGGGATCATAATAGTGAAGGAAAGCCGGTTCTGAACGCAGCACAAACAGTCGCACCTTCCAGTTCTTCCTTCTGTGTCCCTGTGTTGAAAACGGGGGCCAAGTGTTAGATTGTGGCGTCTTCATTTCATCATGATGGAACAAATAAGAACACTTTCTGGGTTGCCAGGTTGTGGAAACCCCCTTTGGCTGGTGTTTATCCTTATTATTTAGTAATGATGCTTTTATAAATGCAGATAATCTATTTAACAGTTGGATTCTCACTTTGTATTTGTTAATAAGATTTTGGTCCAGATCCTCTGCAACCCTTTTCCATGACATTCTGTTGTTAATGGCTTATAACTGATCAATAAAACTTTAAAAGCCATTACATTTACCTTATAAACCTCTTTTTTAATATTTGAAATCTGTACTAAGTGTTACTTGTTTACGTACTGTTATTTTCATGATTTTAACACAGGGCTAATACAGTGTGTTTACCTGTTTAAGAAGATATCCTCTCTTTATCACTTTTCCACTCAGCTCCACTGCAGACAGCGACTTCTCTGCCTTCACGCTGCCTCTCTTCTTTAAGCTGTCAGACTGTGAATAAACATCAACATGCTGTGGAATAAGTGCCCTGAAAATCACTGAGAGTCTGTGTACGATATTTTTAGATATTCTTAGTGTGGAAACATCTGGCAGGTCAGTGCTCCAAGACTTCCTGGTACTCACAAAGCTGTACAGTGCGGTGGAGTCGTCCATGAACTGCTCACTGAAGCCGGCGGTGCGGAGAGCCTCCATGCTCTTCAGGCCCACAGTCCGCAGGAAGCCCTCCTCCAGCAGGGCCGAGGCCAACGTCATGGCCTCCACACGGGTCAGAGCCAGCTGCATGAACACCAGCCAGTCCACCACCGCCGAACCTGCAGGGACACCACATGTGTTAACATCTGCATAAAGATACAAACACTGGAACCAGATACACACAATAAACAAATAATGTACATATAGATACAGACATAGACATCCACATTGTGAGATGTTTGTATATTTTTATTTTATTCTAAATTATTTAGCTTTAACTGGATGGATTTTCCTTTTCATCATGTTTTTAAATGCTGTTCTAAAGCAATATTTTGCCTTTTGTACAGGTAAAGAACCTAAAATTGTGTCCGGATGGTGCTATACAAATGTACAATACAAAAGTTACAAAAGATAACTAATGGAAGTATTGTATTGCAATAGTACTGTATATTGTCTTTCTGTAGGACTTTTCACTTCCTCCTCATTGGATTTATGAGTATCAGAGGTTCAGGGATTACAACCAAGTAGAGCGTAGCCCAGCGGTGCTACAAGCCCACTCTACACACTGGTAGATTATCAAGGTGCATGCAAATGTTTCCATGCAAACATCCTTTGAGAGGATGCAGAAGGATAAAGATGCAAAGCCTCACCCGAGAAACAGTTGCTGTAAGTGCTGCCCTGCTCCACATGGTTGCTCATCTTGATGCCGCTGTGTACGTCATACATGGAGTCCAACACTTTGCTTAAAAAGAGACAAAGACATTAGAGAGAAACATAAACAAGCACAGACAGAAGCAGGGCAAGGCAGTGAAAACACCACAAGGTTTAACATGTGGACGATGCCGCAAAGTCTGTGGGTGAACCTTTGTTTGTGAGGCCTACCTCAGGCTGATGTCGTGTAACTGGGATCCAGCAGGATGTTGCTGGTTTGTCACCTTTCCACCTTCGTCCGTCTGCAGCTTGACGACCGCAGCAGTGATGTCAGCTGCCCAGTCATCTCGCTCCTCCCGGGAACAAGCCTCCAAAAAATGATCCACCCCATTCTTTGTCTGGAGCTTGATCACCAACTGGAAAAAGAAATAGAAAAGAGATGCATGTTCAGGTCTGTCAGCGCCAGAGGACGTGAGAAATTCAGCCAAAAAGCAGATAACCAAGTTGGTAGATGATGGAGATCAGGTCCTGACAAAACAGTGACCTGAGGCCTTACATTTTCTCACCAAGTGAAGTGGTGAAGCCACACCTGAAATCAGGTTTCCACCCAATAAAAACATAAACAAAGGAAAACACTGAAAAGAAAATGCGGTGCAGAGCAGCTGGAACACGGCACTAAGTCTTTGCGTGTGTGACCTTACACTGGAAATTCAAACCTTCTTGCGTATATTTCTGCAAATATATTATGCATATATTTGTTTTATGTTAGATTAATTTACCAATAAAGTTTTATTATTTTAACATGAAGGTTTATTATACAGTATAATTTGGCCTTCTTTCTGTTTAGCTGTTGATCATCACTCATTTAATATCATCACTCATTTAATCTAAGAATACACTGAACATGTCTTCCAGGTTTAAATGAGGCGACTTTCATTATCATAACTTTCATAATAACAGTAATGACATAAAATAATCTTCTTCTGCTGAATCTTTTTTTATTTTTGGTCTTCTAAGACTTTTGAGTCCTTTGAAACTTTTCTCTATCTTTTACGAAACACAAGTAGCACTAAAGTCTGGACAATTACTCACCGGTCGATTCTCATACTCCAGAAAAGGACACGTTATTACACAGTCCTTCAGCAGGATTTCCCCCCGCTGACATGAGTCCCTTTTGCCTCCTTCGTACTTGTAATACAGCAGCTTGTCTGTCATCAGCACAAACAAGCGCGCCTTCCAGTTGTGTACAAGATGTCCCTGTAATAACATTATTTAAGAGTATCAGTTACATTGTCAGAAAAGCAACTCTTTTCTCCTTCAAAGGCCCTGCTATTAATTGACTTACATTAGTATGACATTATGAGGCAACTTATATTTTAGTAATGAAAGTTTATATCAGCCACAGAAATAGCCAGAGATGTCATAATAATAATGTCACACAGACTCCATTACATCTATATATTACAGCTGTATTATTATGTATTCATCACAAACGTCTTACCCTTTTCACCAGGAATCCTTCTCTTACAGTCGTGTTCTTGTCCGTATCCATAGCTTCTGTTCAGTGTGATCTTTGCAGATGAACTTTGCCTGTTCCTGCCTGCTCAGGTTATTTAATGTAGAGGGGAGTGCGTCATCCTGTTTACACCCACACCCACACACACACCCACACACACCTTGCTTAACACTGGGACGGCAAGAAAAAAATGCAATTTCTGCCGACTGTCACATGAGGGCGCACTGACTCCTTCAGAGGCTCAGCATGGATGAGCGACTCCTTAAACTTGCCAACAATGATCTTTCCAAAGGATTTAAATGTAATTGCAATTTACCTGCAGTATGTGTGTGTGTGTGTGTGTGTGTGTGTGCGAGAGAGAGCGAGAGAGAGAGAGAGAGGGAGAGAAAGAGAGAGAGAGAGAGAGAGAGAGAGAAAGAGAACCAGAATGAAACATGAGAATGAGAAAGCTCAAAAGAAATGTTCACTCCATCAATTTCGGTATGTGAAGAATTCCAATCCAGGAGATGAAGCTGTAGGGAACATCCTCCAGACGGATGAGAGATGATTTTTATCCCATTTTGATGAAAAAGCAGCAGCTGGTGGTCGACCACAGCTCTTCTGCTTTGTAGCAGCTGCACCCAATAGGAGGACAACGTGCACATATACCTAGTTAATGACCTTAATGTGGTTGATGAGCCTGAAGGAGTATTGTTACTGAGACTCCTGCTTCTGCAACCACATGTGGCCCCGCTGGACATTGTTATCATCTCTGTCATCCTTTCCTGGTTCCTGCCAGTCACAAAAGAAGAAACATGAATGAGTAAAACTAAATAATTACAACTTCCTCTAAACCTCTCCACTGTAAACTCTCTGAATCATTCTTTCAGCTTACATTGTTGGAAGAAAGTCATTTTTTAAAAATGTTTTGGTAACTTACAGTAAGGTTTACCATCACTCTATTTAAACCACCAACTTTTTGCCCACTTGTGGGGAAGCAGAAAGAAGATGTGGATACAAAACGGACGTACAGAATTAATATCAGTATTACCTTTTAAGTTAATATGGTAAACGTGTTAGCATACATGCTTATTTTCACATGCAGCAGATACGTAGCAAAATTAGCATTCATTTCATATTTCTGTTCATCTGGCAAATGCAAGTCCAGTAGTCACTCTCTTTTACCTCCGTTTTGGTCTCTACCAATTCCTGAGGGAACTGCTGTGTGTGTCTGTCTGTCGTTTGGTGCTGGGCAGGTGGTGTACACTGTTTTATTTGGTTAAAAACAGCTGCCTGAATCTACGAGAGTGACAGTGAACTAAAACAGTAAAGTTGCAGGGCGGAAAACCAAAACAAAGAGCTGAAAGACACAAAAACACAGCGTAGAGAGGAGGGGAGCTGCAGAGTCAGATAATAATTCTCTGTGGGTTTGTTACACTGTTGTTGTGTGGGACTGCACCCCGTAGAGTTACAAAGCTGTATCTGACATTTGTGTCCAAAGAGCAATGTCAACCTATTTTTTGAAGGACTACTAAATATTCTAGGGTTTGAAATGTTCTGACTTTGGCATCCCCCAGTGGCAGCACCTAAAACTTTAGCAAAAAAATCCACACATAATAGTTTTATTGTCTGTTTGTGGTGCTGTTTTTCAAGGAGTGATTGTTGGTTGACTTGTTGGGAAACCTTTTTCAGCTCCAGATTTGGTGCTCCAGCATCTCCAGCAGCAGGAATTATATTATTTCTTCGTTCGGGACTTTTTGTGTTGTTTTGGAGAGACCATAGTCCCTTTTACAGTTTTGACATCACATGTTATTCTATCTTTTATCTCAGAAATACTTTTTCAGCTTGAAAGAGCAGGATTCTGTAGGCTTTCCTCACAATTCTTCATAAACCCAGCTGGAAAATGCACATCAGATATCCTGCAGGATTCTTTTCCTGCAGGAGTTTTATTTTCAAACAATTGTCCTTCAAGGAGTTTTGAGTTTCTCCAGGTTGTCGTATGTTGTGTAATGATATATGACCATTATTATGGATGGAATCCAGAAGGCTTGCATCTTATAGCTCTCCTCTCTGCAGAAGGACTCCTGCTAACTCTCCATTCTGTCTCCGAGGTGAAGAAACCTGCACACACAAGCATGCAGTTATGAGACAACTGGAATGTGCAGCGGACTCAGCGTGGCAACCGGCCAACTAAGTGTCAAGAAAATAATCTTTTAAACAAATAGGGGAACAATTACCCCAAATCCTGCTTCCAAGACTCAAACACCTTTCTTGAGTCAGAGTCAAACAAGCTCCTCTGAGTTGAGAGCTGAGTGTTAAGTCAAGGTGTGTCTGGAATGTCCTCTGTATAACATTAACCATAAATCAAACATTAATTACGTGTAAAAGATGATGGTGTTTTGGCACGCCAGGATATGAAGGGCTCTGACGTAGGTCAGCTCACGTGGAGCGCCCGGTTGTCTTGGTCACACACTTACAAACGCAAACACTTGCCGGACTCTGTTTTCTTGGTCCACAGACTTATTGTTCCCTGGGTGTGTGTTTGCGTGTCCACGTCCACAGCTGGTTACACAGAGCACGTCACTGGTCATTCTCATGCTTTATGAGACTGAAATGGAGACAGGGATTATAAACCAGAGGGCTTTATTCCATCGAGAATGTTACTGTATCTTCAGAATGTTTATTTGAACAGTAAAGATGGTTATCAAACCCCAAACCTTCACACATCGCCCGTAATAATAACAAGCAAGCTTGGTTTTTCTTTTTTTAAGTAAAAGCATTCCATTATTTCAAAACGTGGACACAAGAAAATTGTTTTCATTCTTTCCACAAATGACAAATGTCCTTTCCTACAGTCACTCTTCGAAGGCTGAGGATGAGATTGAGATTGCCCACAACAGTGACATTAAATTGCCTTTACAATAAAGAGTGAAATTGAAAAACAGGATGTTCCATGGTCCAGAGGAGAAGCCTAGCGGGAGATTATTTTGCTGTTTGCCTTGAGATTTCTCAACCAGTGGCCTCTTCAATAAAAAGTGACACGGTGACACAGTGGTTTATGATTGTTGGCCTATTTTACAAGTGCTGCAGAATGTGTGTAACGTGTAACTTACATGCTGATGACCGTGGCCTGTTTCCCTTCAACGTGCCACAAACGAGACTTTACGTTTTTGTACAAACCTGAAGTGAGAGACTAATACTCCATAATAATAATAACATTTTATTTTCCATCTTTCATGTTGTTGTTTCAATAAACACACAAACTACCTGGACATTTCCAAACAACACCTACTTTTAATCAATAAACCTTCAACATTAAATACATTTAAAAAAATTAAAGTGCTTCACTATCAAAAGCTTACAGTTAAGGTTTGATACTATTGTATTGTACAATAACATGATATCTATCCTCTAAAGTTAAATTAGGGTAAGAGAAAAGTCCAGTGATATCTATGTTTTTCTTTTTGTCAACAAATACCTTGAAAAGACCCAAAACCTACAGTGAACTGATCTAGTCTGTGTATCCATTAAACAGACATAAATTTGTATTAATCCGCATTTAAAAATAGTCCCCTCAAATACACTGTTTTTAAAAATCTGTATAAAAAATCAGTAATGGCAGGTTTAAGTAGTATTTGCTAAAAACAACCGAGCCAGAGCCTTTTATTAAAATAAAACTATTTATATTCATAACACGTTTTTAAAAATGTACGTCTTCAGTAAGAGCCAGCGGGATTAAGATGAAAGCCAGAGACAAGGAAATGTCAGAAAGTATCAAGAAATAGACTCACGTTGTGTTGGTTGTGATCTTTTCATGGGTTTGTTGACAAGTGTTGAAAAGTATAAAATATTGCCAGCCTTCTCCTCTAAGATGGATCTTATTTACAGACTGAATTTGGTTTTATGGTCACTTTCTTTGCTTTTAAACATTTTATCTATCTGGTTTCACTGAAAAGCAGCGATATATACACAAGGCACGTGACTTACAAAATACAGCATTATACAGCTACATTATACATACATTATATGTGTTGCTTTACTTTTTCTTTTTGTTAAGAAACAAACTTAGTTTTTTCTACAAAAAAACCACAAAAGAAACCTTTTCCAGCACCGACACTTTGTTCGAAACCCCATATTTACAACCGAGCACCTGAACTCTCTTGGAAATCTGGTCTCCCAGGACGTTCAGCGCACGTTTAGAAGTTTAAAGTCCGATCCATCAAGAGTCGACTCAGCTAGCGTACAGGACCGTGGCTAGCTGACTGGAAAAGCAACTGTGAGCATCACGTCCGTTGTGTGTAAAGAGGAGGATCAGGCTGCGTTCAGCCTGTGCCACTCAGACACAACTTTCTCTGGGTGAGCCATCGTGTCCTTCCACTGCTCCACTGCTTCTGGGACAGGGCTGTCGAATCCCAGCTGAACCTGCCAGACACATTGAAAATTCAATTATGTAATATTGTTGCATTTAATCTCCAGTCATCTTCAAATGTTGTCTAACGTCCACTTCAGACAGAAAAGTATATGTAGACAATAAAACACTGGACTCAGGCGTCCTAGTGGCTAATGTTAGCAACCTGTAGATAGATAACCACAATTATAGTCAGGTTACTGACTTTACGATTCGTTGCTACTGTTACATTATGTAAGCAATCACAAATAAATCTTTCAATTGTTTAATCACAAAAGAAAATAAAGGGAATAACCAGAGCGGCAACATTATGTATTTTCCACTTGTGGCCACAGTGGCTGCTGTTCAGCAAACATTGTATAGTCTCTTTAAGGCTGATCCTTTTGCTTTTGTCATTATATTATGTTGATATTAATGATGCTGTCGATACTTTGTGCAGTTATTGAAAATCTTAACATCCTTCTGTTTGTTAGTTTGAATAAGAAGGACTTTATCCGTTCTTGGATGGAAGCGCCTCTGAAACAACTTACAAGAGACTTTAGGAAGCATTAGCAGCTCCTTAGAGCAAAAAGAAAATTGGCATATGAAGACTTAATTTACAACAACAAACAACAGATAAAGGAATAAGCAAAAATAAACTTAAATTAAAGATGCAAAGACTGATTTGATTTATTTTACATAAATTTTTTAGACTTTTATGCCAACATGGACAAAAACTCCTTCAAGTGCTCAGAAATAAAAATGGAAATTTGAACACCCTCCAGATCATGTGATACAGTATGAGCGAAAGCTCCAGAACTACTAAATGGACCTTGAGGTGAGACTTTTTATCAACAGTTTTGCTTTGGTCAGGAAGAAACCTCCATTTCTTTCAGCGAGGCCTACATTGTGACATTTTACAGCAATCAGTAATAAATATTATATAATAATAAGTATAAATAAAAATATATTTATGACATAGTAACAAGAAAAAGAAAAGAAATGTGAGTATTGTTTTTGTAATAAAACCCTGGTATCCAATTCACCTGTCCAAGACACTGTTTCCTCCTGACGGAGCTGCGGCTGTAGAGTTTGACTGACAGCGAGCAGGCGTGGTCTAACGCAGACAGCGGGAAGTGAAACGTCTCCGTCCACTGACACTGACCCCCCGAGGCCTTCAGCACGCGAGTCTTTTTCTTCATCACCACCCGTCCCAACTGGTGCATCTCCACTCTGACAAAGAACGCTTCAGAGGTGGAAAAAAACAGGATGGAGTTACTCTTTCTTTTTTCTGTTGTAAAAGACCTCACATTAGGTTCAAGGACACTTCCAGTGACACCTACATTGGGTAAGTGGTGAGGAGGATGCTGGGAGGTTTTGGGCGGCGAGGACCTGGAGCTGGATGCGTCCGTTGACTGGCTGAAAGCAGGTGGTGAGATGCAGCTCAGAGTGGCTCACCTGGGAGAGGAGATTAAATTATATCTTATTAATTTGGCATTTAATAGTGTATTTGATTTTAAATAAAGAATCTTTGAATATTTCCTAACACAAAAATCCATTTACTATTCTCTTGTGTCCAAAATTTTAAAGCTTTTACATTTTCTTTTGGTGTTTCTCCTAAAAAAAGCATTTCTTTTACTGACAGATGTACTGTGTGGGAAAAGAACAAAGCATTTTATTTTTTATGGATGTTTGTTATAGCGCTGGGTTTAGATTATAAAAGGAAGCAGCCTGCCAAATAAACCTACAGTACCTAGCAAGCATCCACTGACTGTATAAGGAAGCTATATGTCAAGACATGAACATGTGTGTCATTTCCCTTTGGCATGTAGTCGGCAGGGCAGCGTTCTCTGAATGCTATGTTTTCAAAAATAAAAAGACTTCTAAGTGGCCACTGAGCTCCAAAGTTGTCACTAGCATCATGTTTTCTTCCAAGATGCAACATCAGTTATCAAGTTTCATCAAAACTTGACCGGCTGGAGCAGCTACGAGCTTTCAGACTTTTTACCTTTTATCGCTGCTCTCTGAGAACAATCAGTGTAAACTGTCAGGACAGCCGTTCGGTGTCAGTTGTTTCACTGTGAGAGTTTGTAGCTGTAAAGCAGAGCAGGTAGTTTGTCCACCAGACTGAATTATCTCCACAACTTGTAAATGGATTGTCACATACGTTGGTTCATGGTACCCTGATGATAAGTCCTACTGACTTTGATGATTCTCTGACTTTACCTCTTTACCTCTAGCGCCACCATGAGGTTCACATTTGTGGTTTTCAGTAAACTATCTCAACAAATATTCCCATAACATTCGGTGCAGACATTCATGTTCCCCTGAGGATGAATTGTATTAACTTCAGTGATCCCCTGACTTTTCCTCTTGCACCATCATCAGGTCAAAATGAAATTTGACCACTTGGTGAACACTTGGTTGGTCACTGGTTTATTACCAAAACACTAACAATATCTAATCTAATGACATTCCCATCAGATTCAGCTGTACTTTGTGTTTAGAAATAATAGCACATAGGAAATATTAACAAGCTAACGTGCTAACATAAAATAGTGAACATGGTAAACATAAAACTGCTATAATTGTCATTGTGAGCATGTTAGCATAGTGATGTTAGCATTTGCCTCAAAGCACCACTGTGCCTAAGTACAGCTTCACAGGGCTGCTAGTGTGCCTGTAGCCTCTGTAGTCTTATCGTATGATTCATCTTAGACGCCAGCTGCCCTGCTTCAAAATGCTGCTGATATTTTTCTTGTTTGAGACTTTAAGTTCAGCTGTCTTGGACCTTAAGAGCGTCTGACAGTGATTTGGACAATTTGTGCCTTCTGTGTCCTCCAGATGGGTAAAGTAACTCACTGTATCAAATTGTCCCTCTGAGAACCTGACGATGATTCACTGTCTGATCCCTTAAGAGCAGAAACAGGTTACATTTTACTGTCACTGGCTAGACATGCATCTATTTATCAACAAAACCACTCTCTGCTGTTGAAATGGTTTGACCTACTTTCCACGTCTTACATTTCCCGAATCTACACTCTCCAGTAAAAGCCTGTTCCCCAATTTCCCTCAATAATGAATCCCCTTTTTCTTTTTCTTGTGATTATGCAACAACATAAAGTCTGACTCGGCATCAACATTACCCTGTTAGGGCCAGGATTATGGTACACGCCAGTGGGCTACAATGCATCATGGGGACAGTTTTATGAGGCACACACAGTGCTTTGTTCTTATTTACTGTGCACATACAAAGGGCTGATAAAAGACAGCAGCCAGCAGAGGAAATGGTGGAAAATAAGTAATAAAAGCCCAGGATATTCCCACACCGCAAGTTTTTTCTCTTGGCCACAACAGCTGGACAGCAGGTAAGACAAAATCAGCTAATTGCTACAACCCAAAATATATCAGGTCCATTTGTGAGCATGTAACACAATATATATTTTGTACTTTAGTTCTGAATGTAAAACTAATACACAAAGACTTTCTTATGGATGAACACATGTAAATTATCTGAAAGAGTATCAGACCTGGAGGTAAGCAGGTTAAAGGTTAATGATATTTTGCAATTGCTAAACTGTATTAATAATGGAAAGCCTACAAAAACCTCTTCAACGAGTTGCTTCTGGTTGGAGATAATCATTCTTTAATTCTTGGTAATCTTGTAAATGCTCTCAAACTGTGCTACTATTTGAAAAACCAGTGCCAGACAATGTAATGGAAACAGAAACCAGACGCCAGACTTCAGATCAAAAACAAACTTTAGTGCCACAGACTTGACTCATGACGCAAAGTGAACACTCACGGAGGATTTGGACGGAGGGTTGAGATCCAGCCAGTGCTCCGTCTCCTGAGGACCGAGCTGTCGTAGGGAGAGGACGCACTCCGCCACCGTGCGTTTCCTGGGGTTGTGTGTTTGCACCCGAAACACCAAAGCACTACAGCGCAACTGCTGGAGACGCAGCGCAAACACAAAGGTCTCCATGAAGGACACATCCTGCAGAACGAGCAGACAGTAAAAAATAGTTTTTTTTTCACAACTACACAACCCTGCAAAGTTACTCTCCCAAAGAGCAATTAATCAAATTAATCAAATTCTTGTTACAAAGCTACCTTTGCATTCATTAACCTTCTCCTAAAATGGCAATTTAAAACCTGAGCTACAACTTAGACGGGGACCCTCGGCGTTACCTGAAAGTACTCCTTGACCGAGCTCTTAAACTGTATTGGTTTGGGGATGGTGATGATCCCTTTAAAACCAATATTTTGTTGTTCCACTCCATCCGGAGAAATGTTGAGGTCTGAACACTGAGAACAAAAGAGGAAAAAGAACGTTGTTGTCAATGCAGGTCAAATCTATTTATAGGCTAAGGAGCTCTTAAGCAAACAGGTTTGGGACAAACTTAGTGAGAAGGACATAAATACAAAAAAACAAGAGAATCCAAAACGTCTGATACGTCAATGATGGCTTTAACATTTATTTAAGTAGCTCACATGTCACACAACAAGGGCATTTGTGCCTAATTGTCCCAATGGATAGTTCAAGTGCTGCACTGATGTGACCTTGAGACAAAGATGAAACCAAACCCTAACCCTAATCTTGGGTCCCTGATCCTTGAAATTACTGCACGTCTCTGGCATTAAAGCCTTTAAACTGTAAATATAGATTTAATGTACACACACACACACACACACACACTGTAGGTGTTGTCTTCTGTGTGAATGCACACTTTCTCAGATACACGGATCACTGTGTTTTAGCATCAATGGGGACGGCTCTGTTTCTTAAAAAAACAACCTTTTCCTCCCGAGTGCCCGAGCCAAAGTTAATGGATCCCTGAGGGGAGCTGACAGAGACTTGTGTTCTGGACGCACAGAGGGTCCTTTGAGAAATGTTGCAAAAGAGCACAATGGAGCCTTTTGTGTTCCTGTGCACCCCTCTCCTCACTCTCCTCACCACATGTAACCTTACCTGGACCAGAGTGATCCACACCTGCTCCAGAGCCTCCTGGTAGCTCACTCGGACGCACACCTTCCCCAACTCGCGCTCGTCCCCAGACAGGGTGATGGAGTCTACAGCAGCACAACAGGATCAAAACACTGCATGTTACTGGGTGTAATGTTATAATATAGACATGAACTTATGGTGTAGCTATATTACGTTGTTGATGAGAGTTAAAGGTTGATATAGATGGAAATTAATACACTTTTGCATGACATTTAATGCATAGTCTAAACTTTAGAGGGGTTACATTTAACAAGATCTTCTCAGTGATGTAATAGTTATTTTGTGCAACTTTTCTCTGCTTGCCGTCAAAATCTTGAAAGGTTTTATCTTTATTTGTCTATCTTTATTATTGCTTTCTTTCAAGTGTCTGCAGAACTGCTCAAGCAAGACAGCTATACCAAGTGATTCTGCTTGTCAGTAAATGGAAAGCAGAATTATAGTTTTATTGTTGCACTGTTAACAAATAAAATAAAAGAAATAGAGGTGGTACTTTGTCATGGCAGTGCAGGACTTACTGAAATTATGTAACACAGGTTGCAATTGAAATGAAAAACAACTTAATCTTCATACAAATGATTTATCTCTTATAATTACTTTACGTAATAAGGCTTATCTCTGACGCTCAATGGAGGACTGTAGTGAAAACATTTGGAAGTGATTACTGTGCCTGCCCTTTCACGATTGCACAATGCAGAGTGATCTTAATCAGACTTAAGTAATGACTCCTTGGGTTCCGGGGAGGGAGGTTCCTTTAAAAGGGAAAATGTTTGTAGATGATAAATCTGTATTTTAGTTACCCAGGCTGCTTTCAATGGAGCCAATCATGGAGGACGCGCTGCTGAGGGCACTGGAGGTGGAGTCGAAGCGCTGCAGGTGAATCCAAACACATGTAGAGATTGTCAGGACAGCATGACAGGTTCATTATTTTTTCCACTGAAACCCAAAACTTTATTTATCATTTAGCAACACTAAGAGTCCACACCCACCACTAGCAGCTCTGTGAGGCTGTACTTTTACTCTACTTTTTGCACTTTTAGTTAAATGCTGATGGTGTTTGGCACGCATAATGTTCACCATCTTCAGTATCGCTAATGTGCTAACAATTGCTAATTCACACTAAACACAATGTATAGATAATGAGAGTATGTAGTCATCAATATTTCAATTAGGACATGATGATGAGCGCTAGTTGAGAAGTCAGGGATCACATTTATTAAAGTTCATCCTTTGGGGATCATGAATATCTGTACCAAATTCCACACCAATCCATCCAACTGTTCAACCTCCATGTGGCGCTAAAGGAAAAGTCAACGCATCACCAAAGTAATTAGGATTCATCCTCTTGGGACCATGAATGTTTTTACAAAATGTAATTACAATCTATCCAATAGTTGTTGAGATATTTCTGTCTGGACAAAAGTGGGGGCCTGGCCGATATCATTTCTATTTTATTACATTCGATTTTTTTGAAAGTTTCTATATAAATACATTTTGAATGATTGATTGAGTTGTGCTAAGCTAAGCTATCTGACTTAGCTTACAGATTTTTCGTATTTAGCGTATACCCCCTTTTTTCTGGATTCACTATATGTTTATTTACGTATTCCCTTTTTCCATCCAACATTTTTCATTTCCCCTATAACTTATTTATGTCACATTTGGGCTTTCGTACATTTATTTTATCAAAAATTGCACAATTACTGAAATATTTTAGATATCAGAAAAGATGATAACTGAATAGCAAGTATCTTTTGTATTTAAGTGTCACTGAGGATTAGCTCCACCCATCCAGCAGCACACCTTTTCTTAATCAACTGTTCTGGATGAAATGAGCCCCTAACTTTTCCCCTTAAATCAAAATACCTTCGCTTGTGAGGCTTGTCTGCAATGTTCCACTACGCTGCTGAGGACAGTGGAAACTACAAACTATATTTAGTCTTGGTTGACACAGGGTGAGAAACGCTGTGTGAGTACAGATTAGATAGAGAACAGTCTCACCTGCATGTGACTTTGAGAGTTGGACAAATCAAACATGGAGCTGCTCAGTCGCTGCTCGCCGCTCGGCTTCAGAGTCCGACCTGGAAGCAAAACATCAGTCCTCATTAAGGAGGTTTAATCATGTTCTGGGATTCATGATGGTGTAAAATGTCTGCTAAATGCCTAAATGTAATGTAATGTAAATGTAATTACGCGTCAGTCTGAAGGTATCTGTTATAAATTCAGGGATACATGCTATTTTCTTTCTACAGCTGCAGACAAGGATTTCATATTCTGCATCTTAAACATATAATTTCTTGTCATTGTAAACTCTTAAAAAAATAAAGTTTAAAAAAAGTAAGATCATTGTGAGATGAATGTACAAATGATTTATCTACATGGTTTATCAACATGTTAAAGATTCTTTTTTTGTGCTTGTTATATTAAAACACTTTTGATGCACAACTTGAGAGGAGCATGGATGAGGTTTTGATACCTGGACTCTGGGGACTGGAGTTTCTGATCTTCAGTGTGTCTCGGCGGGTGGAACCGGGGGAGATGTACTCAGACATCTGACCCTGATGGAAGCTGGACTCTGGGCTGTAGGTGAAGTGGCTGGAGCCCAGCAGCTCTGCCTTCCTCTCTGCGTAGGTGCTCCGGGCCGAACCTGCAAGACACGGAGCAGGGCTGCAGGTCAGCGCACTTCCATTTGACCAAATCATTCCTTTCAGACAGTAAACTCAACTCTAAATCTTTTAGAAACAGGATATCCTGGTTCTTGTCGCGTGTGTAATCAAATGTGAGGTCATACTTCAGGAACCTCAGAGCTGATTTTAATGAAACTTAGATGCATGAGGCTTTATGACAGTTGGCTTTGTGAGTCCTCAGTGAGGGTTGAGCTTGGGTTGGTTTGGATGGAGTACAATATGTACCTATGTTAAAGCAAGAGTACATGTTTATAACCTTTGTGCCGTCAAACTAACAGACATCTGTTGAAATGAAAGTCGAAACATCTTCTGGAAACAGACACATCGGGCTTTCATTATACGTCAATAAAATTACTTTACAGAAAAAAGAAAAGAGAAAGAAAATCAGAGAAGCTGCTTCACGACACAGTGTCGGCTTTGTTCTGACAGTGGAGGACCATATGTTAGCCAGCTCAGGCCTATTCTGTATACTGTACGTATCTGCAACTACTCACAGGAAGAGTAGTCCGCATTCAATTCCACACAAATCAAACAGAGATTTGTCTTTGAAACCCATTTCATTCATTTGTGGAACTCGAAAATCCACACCCTCAAAATCCAGCCAAATCTGGCAGCCGTACAGTGAGAAGCAGCACAGAGCCGAAGGTTAAATATCATTACTGGAAAATAAAGGTGTATCAGTTACATGCTGTGTATTCAGTGTGGTGAAAAACAGTGGCATTATTTAACAACCCAACCTTTAAGTCAACACTAACATCTAAGATGGGTTTTTACAATGTTCCTCACCTGAGTTTATTGGCATTTGATGGTGAGATTGTGTAAATTAGTTTAATCCCTAATGAACATCTTTTAATGCAAACAAAGGGAGCACAGCCAGCTGATGTTGGTTTCAGTACTACGTACTCTGCGGCCCAGACTGTAAGTTGGGGTAGCGGGAGCCTCTGGGTTGGATGTAGGAGGCCTTAAAGGTCGGGAGGACAAACGGCACCTCTCTGCCATCCGGGGGCAGCTTGGACAGGAGGTAATCTTCTGTGACCCCCCTTCTCCCTTTATCCGGCTCCCATCCGGATGTTGCTGCCTTCGTAGGAGGCATCTTCAGCGTGATCACTTGAGAGCGGAGGAAATCACACAATCAGAAACAAAACGCTCTGTCGAGGCTGTCTGATACGCAGCAGCTGTGCAGGACGTCAGTTTACCTTGGATGTCCTGCTCCTTCGCCTTCTTCTTCATGAACGTCCTGCAGCAGTCTTTGAGGCACTCCATGGCTGCAACTGGAAATATTTCGGTGTTGAAAGAGTAAGTGGAAGCTACAGATTACACAGTAAACAGTGATACCACCGGGGTTGGAACAAGCCTCTCTGGGAATGTAATCAGGAGCTGATAACACTCCAAATACCAAAGTTTGTTATGGTGTCCCCGAAATATGGCAATAATCTTTAAAATTAATTATTTGTTATATGTTAATCTAGTTCCACCAAAAAAAGTTTGATTTCTGATCCCAAAACTGTAACTTGAGACAACCCCAAAATTTGGTAAAATGCACTCACCCCCTTTCCCATTAGTTAATTGTTAATCTTTTAAGTTCCCAAGATTTGTCCTTATAAATTCCCAAATGTTGTTATACTGAAATCTTTATAAATTCGCTGAAATCTTGTATAGTCCCCCAGATTTGTTTATATTATCCCACAATTTGGTGTAGTGCTCCAAACATATGCTGATATAATCCCCATCAAGGGGCTGGTGTTTTGCTTTGGCTGTACACGTGTACAGTACATGTGACACTGCTTCTGCAGCTGTTAGTGTTACTCTGTACTTGTCCCTCACAAATAAACTAATTAAATAAAATACATTTGATGTAACAATGTTCCCAGAAACCCCCCAAATGTGGTCAAGAGCTCACAAAATGTTTTCATTATATCTCAAAATATGTTGTGGTGCCCCAACATGTGGTTTACTGCTCAGAGGATCTATTATCACCTTAAAATGTGTTATTATTCCCATAAATCCCAAAGTCTGGGATTTGATTTAGTACTCAAATGGCTCCAAATCCTCCAAATGTGTTGCAGTGACCCCAAAATGTGTCTCTTCAAGTCACAATTTGGTATTATCTCATCAGCCAAATGTGTCATAGTGCCCAAACTGCAGGAGGATATTTTGGGATTGAATATATACACAAAGCTCAATTATGGTTTTTAAACAGATGAATAAAGGAGCACATAATAAATGTTGATTGTCAAACACTCAGCTGCCAACAGAAAGTGAAAAGTTTGATTTCATGAGCGCACAACAAACACATCTGCCCTCGCAACACTTGTTCCGTTTGCGGCCGTATGAAGGAATTTGCGCCGGTTGAACCTCGATGCACGCACAACAGAGCAACTGATCAACTATTAGCCTACTTGAAATGATAGAAGCAGCTCGAACGGAAACTCACCCCTGCGACGTGTCCCCGGACAGAGGGTGAAGTCTGTGCATCCAGCGGTGCCGCTCAGTCTCACGGGCCGACTGGAGAGAAGCGCCAGCGAGCTCAGGTTTATGGTGCACTTCAGTTACAGGTCTCTCTCTCTCTCCCTCCCTCCCTCCCTCTCTCTCTGATTCCCGGAGTGACACACTGTTGATCTTCCTTCCCCGAACAGCCACCACCACTTTCTGCTTTAATTTCTTTTTGTTTACCCCACATATTTATCCCTGTCATTTCACTCCTCCTCCCTCTCAGTCGGTGTCAACACTGTCTGCACGATCAAGGTAGAAACTTGGCCACCGTTTATGTTCAGTAAGTCGTTATTTACTGACCACACTCACTTACAGTTTCGACAGTTTGTCTGGTGAAGAAGTTATTTTTTTGTGCCCAAATCCCATTCATTTGGTTTTATGTCCCCAGTCCTCGCTTATTGTTATGGTCCCAAAATGTTTTTGAAAAAAAATACCCTTAGATTTGGAATAGTATTCCCAAAAGGTATTGATGGATGAAATCCCACATTTAGTGCTCCCCCATTGCCATAATTTTGTGTTAAAAAAGTGTTACAATACTAAACATTGTTATTGTGGCCAAATCCCCCAAATGTTCTATGTTGCCCCCAAAGATGGTCCTGTATTATGCTAGTTTGATAAAAATCCTCCAAATTACTAATATAATTGGCATAATTGGTATAGCAGTCCAAAAATGTGCTGATGTATTCCCCAAACCCGTTATAGTGTAAAGTGTCTATTTGAAACCACTATGTTGTTCAAGTCCCCCCAGAAAAAAATGTGCAACCCAATGTTTGTTCATTGTTGTGGTCCCAAACATTTTTTTGTTTGCTAAAATACCTAAATGTGGCATAACACCCCCACATTTTGCTAAATGATATATTCCCACATTTTGTCATAATGTTCCCACATTGCCAAAAATTGGTTTGGTGTTTTAAAATGTGCTGATATGATACCACAATTCGTTGCAGAACCCCAAAATCCCTCAAATTTCATGTCCCTTATATTTGTTGTTAATAATGACACAATTTGTTATAACCCCCCCCCCTGAAGATATTACAATATAGTTCCAGGAGCCTGCTCATGCCAGGGACAGCTGTGTGGTGAAGACATTTATTGGTCTAAAAGAAACTGTGATCAATAATTCAGTTAATGACTGGTTGTTACATCGTTTCAAATATTGCCACTGCAAATGCACAATTACACTTCTGCTCGGATGACTGGCTCTCGTTAAAACAAAACAAAAAACAAGACACGACAATGATGTGATGGCACTCATGATGCAACAACTGCTCTTGAATTCAGAAACATAAAAGTCACTTTCACAGCTTATCTGAAGGGATGAAAATTCACAGACAACTGGGGGAACCTGTATTGTGTATACACGGGAGCTCAGCGAGGGTACTCTCCATCATTTTCTGAATAGAGGATGTCAGAAATTGTACACCATAAATATCTCTCTGTGTCGAAAGCCCATAAAAGCTCAGCGTCCATTAAACCAGGGTGGGGATTCGAGCACAGGGACGCTTTCCCATCAGCTGGTCTTGGCTGAGTCTTTATTGAGGATGACATAATGATTTTAAAAGAAAACAAACAAACAAAAAGGTGATGAGCTGTCTCAAACAAACCATGACACCAGCTGCAGATGAGTGCAGCTTGATTCTTCGTGGGCGACGAAGTTCATTTGGGACACTCAGAACGGGTGCTCTGATACAAATATCGTCAGGCGTATGATGGAGCTGCCTCTGAAGTTGATGACGTTGTTGACCGTGACCATCTCCAAGTCCAGCACCACCTCCCTCGGGCCCTTGATGGGCCGTGACAAGACCAGCGTGGCGCTCACGTTGCTGGTTTGCTGTAAGACAAAGAAGACGAGAGAGGAATGTGAGGAATGAACGACAGGAAATTGGTTGTATCTGACAGCTGTGCGTGATGGAGGGAATCCAAGTCTCCGGGGATTCATGATATTATTTACAACCATCAAACACAAGCACAAAGTCAAGGAAAGTTCATGTGTTTTCCACGAGGTAACTCAGTGAGACATTGAAACTCTCCCAAGGATATTTAAATCATGCCACAGAGAGGCTTTATACTTTGAAATCATCCTAGAAAAATCTGTATTTAACACATTTGAGCAACAAAAATCAGCCTCCCACACACATTACACACACTTACTGCTCCCTCTACTGGCTGCACACCGCACTGAAAGGTCAGGTGCTTACAGGCACTGTGTCGGACATGCTGTACATCTGGTGTTTACTTGGTTCAAATGTCTTCATTATGTCATGCCAATAAATCTTTTGTGGAAAAGGCCTGTTAATATGTAAATAACTGACATCAGATTCCACACGCTTATATTCAGAATCTCACACCTCGAACAAATCGATAAAGCTTAAAACTTGATTTAGGGTTGAATTGCCATCTTTTTGTTGCAGTTTTTTAATGTGAGGGTATTTTAACTCAAAGCAACATGTTAATTTTAAAAGAAACAGTCAGAGGGGGATCAACTTAAACTGGAATCTAAATACAAACAAACTCCACGTTGTTTGCTGAGATTATTATTCTCAAAATGTATTATTGTGGGTAATTTATTATTCAATAAAAGCACACATAAAAATTATAATCAAACCCAAACTTCCAAATCACCAAAGTTTGTGAAGAGGCCTAGAAATGTGTTCTAGCCCCTCTGTAATGTTATTTATCCACAGAAGTAGCTGGAAGCATATTTTGAGATCTTTACACGCTATAACAAAAAAAGGGACTGTGTCTTTAAATTGCTGGATGATGACAAAAACTAACAAAAGACTCTGTTTGTTCATTAACAACATTCACGCAGAATCATCATATTTGTGAAGTGATTCTGAAATAACTAAACTTGCTTTTGAGCTCATTAAGAAGCACCACTATCACGTGATAGGTTCCTCACTTAAGACTTAGTTTTAGGATTTTGGCAGCGTCTTCGATAAGTAAACAGTCACAGCTGCAGTGTTTCTGCACGCCTACAGTTTGCTTAACAATCAAACAGCGCTGCACTTTCTCTCCTGCTCAGCTCTCCAAGGTCCTCTGGATTCTCTGGTGACAGAGTTTGAGTTTCTGCAGGTGGTGCTGCTTTCTTGGTCTGTTAATCCACGGTAGCTCCTGCTTACTACCCTGTTCTTTATTGCTCTCTATACTTCAAATAACCCGCAGCTGCTTGTGGAAATCAATCATGTTATGAGAATGTCTCATTTTATTCCTTTTACGTACTATTGCTGCATTTTATCCCTTTGCCTTAACATCTACAGATTAGTTGAGTGCCTCATTCATCTCTGAAGTACTCACTCTCATGTAAAACTCTCGTCCGTCATTGCCCGACTTTATCTGGAAGATGTAGAAGGCGCCGGGGTAGCGCGTGGTGGCCTGCATCTGGAAGATGTCTGCAGGCACACTGCGCCCCGACGACAAGTCCATGTGTCGGTACAGAACAGTGAAGGGTTTGTCCCTGCAGGCAGGGTTCTCAGCCGAACACATGCACTGACTGCAGAGGACACGGGGGGGGGGGAGAATACCACTCTGTTAGGCATGGCTGTGTGAAGATGAACGTAAGTGCGATGGAACTCAGATGAAGATGCATTCGGAGGATGAAAAGCAGTCGGGGAAACACTCACTTGTCACTAACTTCGATGTAAGGAGAGTGACACTGTAAAGGGTCCAGGCATGTATAGCCTCCCTGGAAATTGAAACATACTTGTGCTGTTGTACAGGTGTTGTTACCAGTGTCACATTCATTGATATCTTCAAAATCAAACACACAACAGTCAGAGTCAGTTAAAACATCATCATCATCATCATCATCATCAAGAATACAGTTTGTGAGAATGACTGTAAATGGTACAAAACACAAATAGAACTCATAATAATATTAAATGAGGTGGCACTTGTTTAACACATTAGCTTATGTAATACATAATATATGCAACTAGTCTGGCTTAATGTCCCTTAAACATCCTCAGTGAAGCATTGCTGGTGCAGATGAGACATTTTAACCAAATTAAAACCAATAATTACACTTTAAAAGTGTTTTAACCAATTAACACTTTTTAGGTGACAGATGCAAAATATTCCTAGCAAAATGTATCAAAGTAAAACACGATAAAAGTATTTTCAGAACTTTCTTGATAAAAAACATTTACTACACACAACAAAGCAATATACAGCAGCTTTATGAGGAATGTTTCCATTCATAATTGCCCAAATATTTGCCCTGTGACACTGCATCTAAACTTTGATTCAGCTCGGTCGCTGTAAAGAAGCCACTGTGTCGTTGTCCTGAATTTTACCTTCACAACTCCTGCCGTCCTCGTATACGTAATATCCAGGTGGACAGATGCAGGAGAAAGAGCCGGGGGTGTTCACACATCTGTGCTGACACAGAAACTCAGAGAAGCTGCACTCATCCAAATCTACAGGGAATACGAAAAGGATTAATACTCAGGAAAAGACTGTGAGGGCCACTGAGTCAGCAACAGGGCCTCACTTTGTCCCCGACCAGGTGGACTGAGGCCTGTCTGTGTCTGGATTTCCTCCAGATGCTCTGGTTCAGGATATGCATTATGACCATAGAAATCTAAAATGTATCCATTTGATTGATTTAGAGTCTTATACTTCTACTTTAGATCATCTGTGTGACTCTATAGGATGTTAAACTTTAATGCTCTACAGACAGACTGCATCGTACATGTCAAATTTGCAGTTGTGGAAGAAGTACACATATCTTTTAAAAGTGAAAGTAGCAATACTGCTCCATAAACATATTCCGTTACAAGCAAAAGTTCTACATTCAAGATTTCAAATAAAAGTACAAAAGTATTAACAGCAAAATGCACTTAAATAAAAGCAGAAAAATCCCTTCATGACAGTTACAGTTACAATATTATCATATTATTGGAATATTATTACTGATGTGCTAACACAGCAGTAAGCAGCATTTTAATGTTTCAGCTGCTGGAGGTGGAGCACATGTTTACTATTTTATGCACAAAAGGTTTAGTCTATAGCACAGTCTCATAATTTATAAATGAATCTTAATATGTAAAGTAACTAGTAACTCCACCTGTCAGATCAAAGTGAAAAGAGAGAATATTTCCCTCTGAAATGTAGTAGAGGAGAAATATAAAGTAGCATAACAGTGAAATACTCAAGTTACGTAAAAGTACCTCAAAACTGAACTTAAGTACAATACTATGTACTAGTTTCCACCACCTCTGATTAGACACCATTAAAATACCAGCTCCTCTCACCAAAGCAGGAAGTTCCGTCGGACGCCAACTCGAACCCCTCGTCACAGTTGCACATAAAGGAGCCGTAGGTGTTGAAGCAGCCGTGAGTGCACGGTTCATCGTCACACTCATCCACATCTGGAGGAACAACAGCGGGCGGGAGTTCAGCACAGCATCGCTACGCACCACAGGTTTATTCATTTACACACGTACCTGTGTGTATGTGCACATGTGTATGTGTACAGGGCATTATGCCTGTGTGTGTGTGTGTGTGTGTGTGTGTGTGTATTTAGACATGATTGCACATGATAAAAATATACATATACGTATAAACACACACATGCACCCATACATTCATACTCATACTTACACATTTTAAAAGGCAACCATACACTTACATACAACCGTGCATGCATATTAAAATACAAAACAAACCCCAAAGATTTCAGCTATCCAACTTTGTTCCATTCAGTGTGTGTGTGTGTGTGTGTGTACCTTGACAGGTCCTGCTGTCTGGGTTGAGGATGAAGCCGGGGTTACAGGAGCAGGAATAAGAGCCAGGGGTGTTGGCACACAGCTGTTGGCAGTAACCATAGCGACATTCATCAATATCTGGTCAAAAAGAAAAGAGGCAAACTGGTTATGAACCACAACATGTATATACTGTTCACTGTGATATAAGTAAAAACACAGGCTGTGATGTGAAAGTGACTCAATCAATTTTATTTGATTATTTATTGTTGAGCTGCTTTACTGAATAAAACATGAAGAGGGCACTGTTTCATCCAGAGGAGGCTGCAGCCTTCAGAGGTCATGATGACATTTTGTAAACCAACACAAGATGCAGAGTTGTCTTTTCTATATTATCCAACAGTGCTTACAAGTTATATGGTCTTAATTTAAGTGAATACTCTCTCTCTTGTTTCCAGTACTTATACCAAAGTTTAATGGACCACTTTGCTGATTTAGGACAATTCATGTTTAATCTAATTTACTACCAGATCAGATTTGTACCTCCAAGGCTGCCATTACATTCATTACAGTATTAAAAAAACCGTTTGCATAAACTGGAAACCTGCTTGACTGCGAAAAACCATCTCAATGAAAAATGACTCCACTTTTTCTGCTCTATTTTATTAATAAACTCTTTCTTTTAGCTGAATTCACATGCCCCTTTTCACAATGATCACCGTTTGCCTCCCACATTTCTTTACAAACAACATAGTATGTGAATACAACGCCTTTGTGCAACACAAGTTAGATTTTCAAAGGTCAGAGCATACTTAAACGCACCACAATGAAAGGGGTTTTAAACTGTTAGGAACTGCAGCAGCGTACGATAACAGTGTTTACTATGGTGGTTTTGTTTCTCGGGCAAGTTTTAAATGTCAGCACTAATGTTAATTCGCTAAACTAGAAAAATCACTCTTTCTCCAATTAATTAGACGATGGGTACGTCACAGTTCACTCACCCTGGCACTGTCCACCAATGAGCCAGTATCCTTCAGTGCAGGAACAGGTGTAGCCACCTGCCGTGTTGATGCAGACCTGGGTGGGGTTACAGTGATGAGAGTTTGTCTCACATTCATCGATGTCTGAAAGAGAGAGAAGGAAGGTGCAGACGAGAGACCGGAGCTGTTATTTTTAATAGCTTTTGTTTCTTTTTATTGTCAAAATGAAAAAAAGAAGTGATCATTTTATTTCAAAAATGAAAGAAAATTATAGAGGATGTATTATAAAACAGAAAACTATTTGTATACATATGTTTGTGGGTTTTGAGTGAAACAATAAGGTGGAAGCACATTGATGATATTGATTTCCATGCTTTTGTACTTCAGATTTGATTTCTATGTTTTGCTTTATTTCTAGGGAAGATCTGTTTGGAAACGTGATGTCAGTTTTTTCTGATTTGCAGCATTGATGTTAGATAAAAATCACAAAAGCCACACAGTTCACAAGCACGTCCACTAGACTAAAACTTTCCGTGCAGGCTTGGAGATTGCACCCACAATCTTCTAGTCAGAAGTTTCTCCAACACTAAAGTTTTCACCACCTTGTGTTTAAAGAATCTCTTAACACAACAGTTAACATTTCAATACGGCATCCACTTACAATTGTTTTTGCACAAGATTAAAGATTTCTCCGATTACAGTCTGAATTCCTTTGACGCCCCTGGAGCAGCTCACCCACTACAGCATAATAGCCACATTTCCTTATGAGGATGTGACAAATCAGAAATTCCAACTCTGTTCATGGTTCTCAGACCATGAAGTCACCAATCTCTAGAAAACCAGTGGGGGAAATGGGTGGGAGCCTGGCTTTCTGTTTGGACAGGCAGCTATGATAAGCGATAACGTCTGTCGGTGAGACCGTGGCCCTTTGTGCCAACTTGGACCACTGGCCCTTCACGGGGGTGGAGGCGGCCCGGAGAGCTCGGCCGTTGGCCAACAGCTACGGCACCTGATTGCAGTTACCAGTCAAAACCTCTCCGAATGGTCTTCATCTGCACCCCATGTGTAGCCTTACTGCAGATCTCCAACGTACACACACACACGGGCTGCAGGAGCATTTCAGTTCAGCTCCTTATATAGACTCTTTCACGCTGACTATCCTGATCAGCTTCAGAGGAGACGTGACAGATGGGATTTGTTTTAAGAAGCCTGAATGTTGGTCACATGTAGGAAAACGGAGAAAACCTGAACAGTTGAAAGATGTCAGCTGTGTTCATCTGTTCTCAAAAAATACACTGAACACTGAACGTGATCATAAGCAATTTGTAGCTACGACAAACAAACTCACCAACAGTCTTGTTTTTAGGTCGACTATCATGCATTTTATCCACTGATTTCAAAAGCCCACAAGGTTGGAAATGTTTCTAAAGCCACAGAGGAACATGTAATCCTTCAACTTGAACAAATACATGAGAATCCCCCAAACTGAGTTACGAGCGGAAATGAACAGCACAGTCCCGTGTGGAATCTAAAACACGAAATGGAGGCTATCTGAACTCCAGGGGCATCATTTGACTTACAAGATGCATGAATGTGTGTAAAAGTGTGCTTGGTCAATAGAGCTCTCCTGCTTAAAGGGCCAGTTCACATTCTCTCATCTGCCACTGTTAGTGTCTGGTCATGCTGGTAGTTTTGGTTTTATGTGCAGAGGTTTTGTGATATCTGACTCCAAAATGTCTGCAAACAATTCAGTAACAAAGGTAAATAAAACTGAATTTGTCCTCCGCAGAGCACTGGAAAAACCTCGCTGTAAACAGTTTTTCATAGAGGGTGTGTTGTCATGGTGGCAGAAATCTCAAATCCCAAGCACACAAAACCAAAATGATACTATACGGCCACATACTTTTACATACCTTTAGTCTGGTTTGGGAAAGGCCCCTTAGTTCCAGTTGAAGGAATAGTTCAGTTTGTTTCATGAAATACACATTAGCTATAGCATCAGATTAATCCACATGGTTTTGAAAAGAGATGTTCACAAATTGGCCAATAAAGGTACTTGCATGGCGAATTACCACCAGGGGTAGATAAATAATAGTCTTTTTTTTTAATGGTGTGACCTGCTGCAAGGATGGGCTCACACCAGAAATGCTTGTAAAATGCCTTTGTAGTACTCTCTGATGCATAAACACAAACCTAAGGGCTAATGTGTTCTGTTGTTCTCCCAGACTGGTGCCATTAGTGACACTGATGGAGTGTAGTGCCATTAACCTAAAGACAAAGCCATGTTTGTTGCAGGTTCAGACAGGAAGTCACAGTCTGTGTAATTTCTGCCCCATAGCAGCATCAGTCAACAACCCATTACATCACTTACACACACACACACACACACCAGGCTGTAGGGGTGTGAGGGCCCGTTACGATTGGCCACCACAGAGGCATGCCTGTTCTCCAGGCACAGATTTGGCAACAAATGACCTCATCTTTGGCACTCTGATGGTGGAGTTTACCCAAACAAGGTTGTGAGCCGATTCCCTGACAAGCCTTCAACCCTACAAAGAGAAACAGTCCGTATTTGTGCATGAGCTAAGCTCCAAAGAGGAAGAAAACTGTACTGTATGTGTACATTTTTTCACTCATTAAATGGTCACGGCTGATTTACCCAAAATGACAGAAAAACACCCCAAATGGACCATTTTCAACAGCTTGTTCTGGCTGGACACACTGGGGTAATCATGTTAAGATGTGTTTAAGACAGCTGGATGGGGGGGGAGGACACATCAGCCATTAAGTGCTTATCTGACACCCGGGATCTCATGTGGTTGTGAAATTCAACAGAACCAATCAGAGAGCAGATATTTCCTCACCGAGGAGTTAAAGCAGACATGACGCTGCACTGAGCATCAAACAACATCTGTCCCTGCGACGTGATGGATTCATGCATTCCCCCTCGAGCTCAACCACAGTCTTTTACGACTTACACTGAATGTTTTGGCGTGTCGCCTTTCTCTCGTGTCACCTCACCCACCTAGTTTTGCTCTAACATCTGATAAGCAGCAGGAGGCGGCAGATGTCGGGACTGTCTCTCTGAAAATGAGGATCCCATGACTTTGAAAACAATGTTGGAGAAGTGATTCAAGGACCTTCTGCCAAAGGTTTGCGTGATCAATCTGAGGAGTTACCAGACAATAAACATGGCAGGGAAGCAAAAAATTATATTTCTGTTACACTTTGCACATTTTCTTATGAACTATTTTTTTTTTTTTTTACCTCCAGGCCCCTAAAACAATCTGAGAAAGAAATTCACTAGCCACCAACTGTGGACAAATGCAACCTGCGACAAATAAGTTGTAATTAGACGTGCATAGCTTTATTTTAAAGGGGTCACAGTCCCCACTCTGCAACCACTGTGGCTGCAGAAACAGCAAACTGACGCTTACTGTCTGTGTGACGGATGGGAGCACATGCTGACCCACTGTGAATAACTAAACAAGGGATTTGTGTGGATCGTACGAGCAAACAACTGAAAACAATGAGCAACACTTTTGGAAAAGCGGAAGACTTTTGATAAATAAGACCCATGCAGAGTTTGGTGAAGTGATGTTTCCTCCAGTTCAATGCAGCTTGTACACGGCTGACAGATCAATACAGGCTCATGAGGAGGTTAAAGTAAATCAGACTGTGATTGGAAGAAACTAAGTGCATTTACTCAAGTACAATGCTGCAGTACTCGAACTTTACTTGAGTATTTGGTGCAAGTTTCTACTTCTACTCCACTACATTTATCCCACAGCTGGACTTAGTAGCTACAGCTTTTGCACTCAAAAAGCTAATGATGATAAGTTTCTAAAACACAAACATTTATTAAATTGGGATTAATTTTTGTCAAGTTGGGGCCCCCGTGTGTCATTTCAGATGTCTACGAGTTGTTAGCAGTTCCAGTAAAGACAAATTTCTGATCTAAATTTTTCAAAAGTTTGAGGCCCAAAGATGTAAAAAAAAAAAAAAAAAAAATGTCAATGTTTCATGACAAAAGCAAAGATTAGTGAGAAGCACAAGAAGAAAATGACCGAAAAAAGTTAATATGAACTTTGTTTTTCTTCTTTCCTGCTCCATTAACCAGCTCAGGACCCCTTAGATTCCCCTTGTGACCCATTGGAGAGTCTAAAGCAATTTAAAGCACCTCCACCTCACCGGCTACATCAGAAATTATTACACATCAGAATTAACAATTTAATAATGTCATACATAATAACATATCAGTCACAGGGGACATTTACCTTTGATTTTGAAGTTTTCATTTTGCTTGACTTTAAATGCATGACTCCCTTGTAGTGGAGTATTTAAACACTGTTGAATTGGAGCTTTTACTTAAATAAAGGATCTGAGTGCTTCTTCCACCGCTGAAATCAAAGGGCACGTCTGCAGACGGTGACTCACCGTTACAGGTGCCATCCTCTGCCAGAGAATATCCCAGGATGCACTGTGCTGTGGTCCTCACTCTTGGGTAGCTTGGTTCCACAGATCTCGGAGGAGCCGGAAGGAAAGGGTCTGAAAGTCCAGCCGATGTGTCCGGGTAAACCGGCTCAGGCAGGACCGGGGTCTCCGGTCTGTACGGCTGGTTGTACAAGGTCCTCGGGATGCACAGGTAGCCTCCATTCTGGTTCACACAGCGCATGTCTCCCCTGCAAGCATCTGGCAGGGTACGGCACTCATCCACATCTGGAATACAGAGCGGCGCACTGATAAGGCCAATCCTGCACCCAGAACATCTGCTACTTTGAACTCCTATGTTAGTTTGGGAACTGATTCACACTCCACTGTGTGTTTACTCCAAGTAAGGTTCTTAAATTACATCCCCAAAATATAACTTCTTCCAATATGAGCGTAGAAGTCATGCCACTCACCTATACACTGCCTCGCCCTGCGGTCATACGCAAAACCATCTGTGCAGGTCTGAGGAAACATGATCAGGAGGCTGTTTCAGTGGGTTTCCCCTTGTCACAGTGTTACCTGGAGATGTTGGACTATTCATGCAACAGGATTTTCTATCAGACTTCTCATACAGATGATATTCTGTCTTTCTATCTTTACATTGTTGACCGTTTACTCAGTTTTCTTGACCCTAACACATGCAGGCCATGACCTTGATCTAAATGAATGAAATCCCTGAAAACAGGACCTCAGTGAAGGGAGGTGTTGTTACCTGTCCGCCTGCAGGCTGGATACAAAGCAGAATAAATACCAGAGCTGCCAACATCCTGCAAAGAGGGGATTTCAACTTATTAAAGTCTTCTCAGAGACAGAGTTATTGAAAAACCCGGAACTCGGTTATATCTTCATTCAAACACACTGAGGTCGTTACTCAAATGTATGAAGCCGGATTCAGAAAAAAAGATCACTGACCTTGTAGAAGAGCAGAACCTGAAGTCACGTATTTCATAAAGCATGGTTTCTCTCAAAGGAAAGATTTAGACGACCCGTAAATTCTCCCCAAATCCACTCGCCACCCCCCCAACTATGCGCCTTTACGCGAAAGCCGACACCAGGTTTTCATTAACCGCTGTCTGGTCGAGCTGAAGCTTCGGTACATTGACCAAGTGTTGCAGGAATGCCTTTCCAAAATGGACTGCTCGGTTTTCTGTCCGCGCTCCGTCGGCTCTACAGACTATTTAGCGATGCAAATTGACGGGCCCCCTCCGAGCACTCTGGGAACAGCTGGATTCAATCAGGGAGCGCCAGCCCCCTCCGCGCAGAGCGCAGAGACAGCGGCTCCACCGCGGAGCGCTCTGCGGCGAGCGGCTCCTCCTGTGCTGTTGAGCATAAAGCACACGGCGAGTGTCTGTTTTCCAAAGATATGACCCCCCCCCCCCTTCACACGACTCCTTCTCATACAGCTGAATGATACTGCACATCTGGAGCAGCCATCGCAAGCAAACCGCGCTGTAGTAGCCGCATCTGGTTTGCATGAACGCGCGTAAGAGAAAAGAAAACGACACGATGCACAGCAGTGAAGGGTCAGAAGTACCTTTATTTGCTTTGGAATTCCCATTAAGTAGCAGGTACCCCCCTCAGTCCCCCCTCAGTCCCCCCTCAGTCAGGTGATCCAGCTCCTCTTTGACACCTCTGACTTTCAGATCTTTACATCTACAAAAGAATCTTTTACAGTTTATACATTTTATCACTTCACCTGGAGAAACCCTGTAACATTCTTCTGCAGCGGATGATTGATGTCTATACAAAAAAAAAAAAAAACGTAGAGCAGCTCAGTTACACGCTGGCCAGGTAAACCTTATAAATGTGCAGTTTTTACATATTGTAAATATATATATTTATATTAACCATTTACAATCCTGATTATACAACTATTTAATTAGCAAAAATGCAGGCACTTAACTTCCAAAACGTCCTTAGTGCTCATAAATAGAAAAAACGCCACCCATTTACACACACACACACACAGATATATGTGTGTGTATATATATATATACGTACATATATAACATATATAAATATATATATATATACACACACACTAACTATATAATAGTACTGTACTCAAACATAAGAGCAGTCTCAAGCCTCTGATCAACCACAGTCCGCAGTTACAGCCATAATTGTTGCATATCACAGTCTGGCCGTCTGGAAAAGACAAGATTTAGCAAAAAATGTCTTTATGGTTTTAACAGATGTACTGAACCACATAAATCTCTACGCAGGCTACTGCTGCCAGAGAGTTTTTAGGCAAGTTCTGGATCAGAAACAATTCACTGCATTGTTGAAAAGAAGAAAACACTCAGAGGAGAAGAAAATAAAAGTTGTTCAATGCAAGTCAAAGGATAAAAACTAAGGGGGACGTTTCCTCCTGCAAACAGAGGTGATGATTAACTCAACCCACATGTATTGAACTGCACACAGCGAATTTACACTCGTGTTCAGAACTAGTGCGATGAAGGAAAAGCAAAACGTAAGACGTAACTCATTAAGAAAAGGACAGTTTCTCTGAAAATATCATGTGTCGCTCTCGCTCTGAACAACATCCGGCCTCCTTTTTGCATGTGGAGTCACTATTGATCACTTTCAACTTGTGGGTTAACACCTAACCTTAATGTTGAGAGGGAAATATTGTTACTGACATGTAAAGGGAGACTTTGTTGCATAGAACAGTAATTGCAAGTAAAACTAAATTCTAAAAAACTAAATTTTGTTTCAGTCAAAGACGGAATATTTATTAAGCATTTGTGAATTCTCTGATCATTTTTTTTTTTTCTTCTTCAGGAAATAAAATAAAAAGAGCAGCAATAAGTAGCAGAACTGCTCAAACGTCTCAGTCTGTGTAGTGTAACCTCTCGTGTTGGATCATTTAAGATGTCTGTATGGGTCCCATCACTGCTTTAACAAGTCTTTGAGCACAGCTCCAGCACTGGCCTCAGCTGAGACCGGCACAGGTGTGAAGGAGGGCAGGGCATCAGAGATGGGCTTCATCAGCAGGTGACCTCCTGAGCCGCCAGAGCCGGAACCAGCCAGCAAGGGCACCGCAGCAGAGCGAGGGGCCAGGAAAGGATTGGACTCGCCGGCTCGCTTGCCGACTGCTGCAGCTCCTGTGAAGAGAAAGGCTTGAATTGGAAGAAGCTCTGACTGATTAAAGAACGCGAGAGAAAGAAACATCGTGGCGGTGGTTTTTCCCCAAAGGGCTCGTTTACCTGCGGCGGAGCTGGAAGCAGCACTGCTGGTTCTCCTCGGAGGCGGGGCGCTCAGAGCTTTCATGTCATGGGCCGGAAGCTTGGGTGCGGGCAGCGAAGGGGTCGACTCGACCTCAAGGAACTTTACGAACATCTCTGAGAAGGACTGCAACAACAAGGACAGTGTAGTGCTGAATTACTGAGATATTTCAGTAAGGAAATTCTGCTTTACACCCCAAACAAGAAGTCCAAAATGAAGTTAGCTTCAGAATAGCATCCTGGTGAGGAATCAGCGTCTCCCTGCAGAAGTGGGAATACGCACAGCAGTGGCTACATGCACTCATATTCTGTGTGTAACAAAGCAGTATAAAATATAGGTTTATTATATAGGTGTTGTTGATTTATTTTTATGGAAGTAAACATGTTGTAATCTACAACTTGTGAAAGTAGAAACCACTTGCACTACATTTACTTCCTGTTATCGTTCTTGACTTTCTTCACTTTGCTTTCAGTGTTTCTGCTGTGTGACGCCGGCACAGAGAGCATGTATGCATTGAGACATTGGGAATGTTTTATTTCTCAATTGTAGGTCTGTGGGTTTATGTATGGACATTCTGTTGTATATTTCAGAAAATTATGTATTTTAGTCATTTATTAATTTCATGAGAATTTCATTCATCTTCTTTGTAATCGTCAGTTTGCACATCACGCTCTCTTCTCCTCTTTTTCACTCTGGACAGTGATTCTTACCGAGTTGAACCCTTGGCTGCTGGTGGGCCTCTGGGGAGTGTTCGGGACACTTTGTGCTCCTCTGCCTCCCAGCCAGCTCGACACCCATCCAGTAACACCGTGCCGTCCGTCCTCCTCCAGCAGCTGCAGGTGGGAGGTAAGGAAGTGCAGATGAACACTACAAAGTCTCCAAATCATCACAGATGCGAAATATTTTACGATCAAGTACAAAAAAAAATAGCAATAGAAGAGAGCAGGTACGGTAAACGTTACAGTCTGTTCATGTAGGCTGAGTCGATTTTCTTCTGTTATTTAAATAAGTGGTTAAATAAGATTATTTCACTTTTAATTGCTCTTAGTTTCCTTTCTGCCCGCCAACACATTCTGGAAAATGATTTTGTGGACCGACTCACTAGTGAAGCTTATATGAAATGCACTTGGATTCTCCACAGACAGCCCACACTCCTAGAAGAGAAGTTGTGGCTTTATCATTCGCTGTCATCAGCGTCATTGCCTGGCAGGATTCAGCCTGATGGACCTCGTGTATGGATCACAGCTTTGTGCTAAAAAAAAGGCACCAGAAGTGGGATACTAGCTGCTCCCCCGGGGCCGATTCTGAAAAGTCGTCTGGTTTTGTGGAACACTTGGCTGCCTTAAACACGAGTTGAGTGGAAAATTTAAACGGCATTAACAGGAGAGAAAAAAAGAAAAGAGTGGAACGACCTCCAACACAATAAGAACGGGTCATCTCACCCTGTATCTGTTTTCCTTTAAGAGTGTTGGGTAATATGCTTTGGAATTGTTGGATAGAGTCTCACTGGGCTCCTGCCAGAAGATCTGGATGAGGAAATGCTTTCGCTTTCAGGGCTGAGCTCTGGGAGGAGGCTGCTGGAGTTAGAAGTGACCGCTGAACAGCGACTGTTTGTCTCTCAGGAATTCATTTAACATTTCGAAGGCCTTCAAAGAGGTCAGTCACTGTAGGTCACTCTGACACAATGTAAATAGTTCAATTCTCGCTTAAACTGGACAAAAACGTGTTCTGTATGTAGTAAAAAAAAGCAAAAAAAAGAAACTGAAATGTCTCAACAACTACTGGATGAATTGCCGTGAAATTTCACACACACATTCATGTTCCCCTCAGGATGAATTAAAAACCCTTTTGTTCAGGACTCTGACTTATGACCAAACAGCTGCAAAACTAATAGCATTGCCATCATGCTCAGCTGTACTTTGTGTTTAGTCCTAATTAGCTGTAATGTCTGCATGCTAACATACTCAACTAATAACTGTCTTGTGAAGTGTTTGTTTGTCTCCATCAGTGAGCTTTAGCTTGTCCGTCTTCATCATCCAGTTTCTCCATGCTATCGCGCTTCTTCTTCTTTTTGTCATTACAAAACCAAAGAGTCTGCAACTGGGACTCCGTTGTGTCGAAAAATCTAATTAAGACCTTAAATCTTCTGTAGCCGACTGCAGAAAACTAACTTTGGAGCTGTGCGTCATTGTGATTTTGTTTCTTCCAAGTAAGTTTCAGGCAGTGTTTCCATTATTTTGTCCACCACCTGTACCTGAACATGGTAAATTAGTACATTGTGTTGGACAGTAACATCCACTCAGAGCCAAACCACAGATACTAAACTAAGTCTTTGTACATATGTGTTAAATATGTAAACATTTACATAATTAAATGAGTCATATATACTTTATTAACTTATTAGTGAGGTGATGTGTCATGCATTTATTCCCAGCATGGAACAATGACACACACATTGCTCACAGACTTTGTATTATTAATACCAACTGCTGCCTAAAAACATGATCCTGTGAATACGAGGAATCTCCCCTCACCTTATCAACATCTTCTCGGCCCAGTCCCAGAACACTTCCCATGAGCCTCAGCACATCGGCACGCTTGGTTTTGGGCGTGTGGAAGTATCCCAAGAACAGGTTATGCATCAGGACTCTGGAAACAGAAGAACATGAATAACAAGGCGGGTTCAGTCCAGGGATTCTCCAGGGAAACAGAAGTACACAAGCTTTATTTAGAGAAACTCAAGCAATATATGGGATATGACTGAAAACCATGTTTCTCCAACATGTCAACTCTTCATGAGCCCTATTTTCTGCAATAATCAAAATGCTTTTTAAATGGTTTATGTAGCTAAATATGCAGGAGTGTTTTTTTCAACCTATAAAGAAACACTTCTCCTTCACGTTACCTGAAAAATCACCAAATATGGAGATACATGGTTTTCCTTAGAGGGCGACAAACTCACTGAGTTTGCACTCAGTGTCATAAAGTTTTAAAAGATGAGACTGTATCACATGTTTACACTGCAGAAGGACTTTCTACGATCCCTTGAAACTTGGGGAGAGAAAGTATAATAAAATAATCATGAGTTCATAATCGTAACCTCATTCAGATAAAGAGAATGACAGATGTAACGCAGGTAGGACTGAACTTACTTGTCTATCTTCCCCTCTGTGCTGTTCAGAAGTGTCATCAGTTTCTTCTGCGCCTCCTCCAACATCTCCTGTCTCACATCCACTGTAACAGACAGACAGACAGAGACGGAGTGAAGAGATGCTTTTTAATCTTTTGTAGTAATGTTCACATCCCTGTAGCACGATTGTGCCTTTCATGATTACATTCAAGTCGCAGCGCCCGATCTCACAAAATATATACCGGACAATCTCTGAAAAACCCAGGAGGTTGTTAAACAACACTTTCTCTTGCTCCGAAGGTATTTTAGAATCCTCTCTTCTTTATTTATTTTTCAAAACATTCAATTCCTGGTTTTGCAGCTCGAATTTAGTCATACACCAAAATTACCCTCCCATTGGTGGAATTGTGGATGAGAACATTCTCACAGCTAACCAGCTATTAATAGACCCAATCTAAATTTTCCATAAGCGACTGTTTCGTAAAAGTAAATACAAAAGCCTCATAGAGTCTGAACAAATACAACGTCTGAAAAAAAGAAACAGTCTGAGAATTTGCTGTGATGTAATGGTCGTACTGTATCCGACCGTGATAAGAGCGAAATCTGCTGAGTGTGACACTAAAAATAACCTAACCAGGGGTGAAGATCGGAGTTTGACTTTGCTCTGTGGTTCAGACTACGATAAGAACATGGGAAGCAAGCTAAAATTAAAATAAGAGCGTGGGAGAAAGAAAAAGGAAGTTGTTGTGTTCCATAACCTCTTAAATAAACCTTATAGTGCAGCAGAAGTAAAACATTTTAAAAGACATTTGTTTTATTGCATCCTGGTGAAGACACCTCTATAGAAGTGTATTGAACCCCCCCCTCAGAGGACGTGTGGACACGCTCAGCTGCAGCCCACCTTGTTTTTTCAGCTCTTCGATTTGCTCCTCATTCAGATCGAGCTGATCGGTGAGACGAGACGCGGAATCCAGAGCAGCGTTGGCTTCGTCGAGGTTAATCTGACGGAGAGCACAACACCGTGTTAAGTGAAGCCAATGAAGTGAGTGGATTCTCTGATCAGTTATTGACTGCTGGTTTACCTGAAGGGCAGATGCCTGGTCTTCCAGCCTCTGAGCTTTCCTTCTCCACTCCTCCTTCTCCTTCTTGTGCCTCTCCAGCTCTGCTGAGTACATGGCTTTCTCCTCTGACAGGGAAAGACATGATAAAAGTATTACATCTCTGATTTTAGTTGGCCAAAATCCTAGATACTACTACAGGACCAGAGTGTTGCTGACTTGCCTTGTTGAAACTGCTCTAGCACCATCTGCAGGTTGGACAGCGACACTGCGTACTGGTTGAGCTGCTCCTGGGAGGTTCTCAGATGGATGAGTGCCTCGTCCCTCTGCTTCACCACTCCACTCAGCTGCTCCTGCAGAGACTCCACCTGCATGCTGGCCTGCTGGCTGGAGGCAGAGGGCCGGGCACTTTTAATACATTACCTTTATTTATTCAGGTATTCTCAGTTTGCGTCACTTGATTACAGCAGATAGGGAGGCAACTCACTTTTTCAGACGTTCATTTAAATTATATTATGTAACTGTGTCAAAATGTCAAAACCAAGGAAACCAAAGCAAAGAGAGATCTATCCATCTATCACTTAACATTTTAACTATTTTCAGAGCATTTCCACACATCATGGCACCCATTTTAAAGCAAATCTTGTACAATATCTAAACCATGTAACTAACCTGGCGTTCTCCACAGCACTGGAGGACGTGGCCAGTTTCTCGTCCAGCAGTGCCACCCTCCTGCGTAGTTCTGTCTCCCTGTCCTCGGCAGCGAGGGCTTCTCTCGTGTACGAGTCCTCGATCTCCAAGAGGTGATTACGCAACCTTTCCAGCTCCAGGTTGAGACGCTGCTCTTTATCCCTCACATGCTGAAGCTGAGAAGAAAGCAGGGACATTGCTGCAAGAGTAGATCCACCAGAACATCACAGTAACTTCCTCAGCTGTAATTGTTTCTCCATACTTACATTTATTTTAGGGATTTTAAAGTTCAACAGACAGCGTGATTCATGATGGCATGTTTATGTGACAATATGATGAGATAACGCTCTAGTTACGGAACTAACAGTGGTTTTACAGTATGAAATATCCATTAATACTATCTAATCATGCCAGACTCATGTAGAAAGTCTAATGTGAAATGTCAAGTCTATTAGTCTTGAGTTTATATTGAGCCTAATTTGATACGATAAAATAATGTGATTAATACGAAAATGGAAAAGTACACCAAACATGTATTGTATATATATATATATATATATATATATATATATATATATATATATGTAACATATATTTTGATTATTATACTAATGCACGTCAAATGCTTCTGTGTTTTGATTGACTTAAAAGTAAAAACAAATGCAACATGGATTGAAAACATTGCTTGCTAGCAGGGGTGAACATGATCTGTCCACCTACCTCAGCTTGTACTGCGGTGGTCTCCATTTGTTTTTGCTTGAGCGCCATCATCACCTGGTCCCTCTCATGCTGGAACGCCACAGCTTTGTCCTGCATGGACTTCATTTCATTCAGAAGTTGATTGAGCTCACCGGACTTTCCCTGCATCACAACAGCAACACAGTGGATCAGAAATGTAAATATTTTCCTCAAGAAGAATGGGTATTAATCAAACCAGAAACACTCGAAATGTTGGCATCTTGCATTAAGTTATACAATATATTCAATTGAAAAATTATTTTATCAAAATTGTTTTCCAACTGACCTGATCTTTGTCCTTGAGCATTTTCTCCACAGTTGCAGCTTTCTCACTCACTGCACTCAGTTCAAACTCCTTCTCTCTCAGCAGGAGGGAAACCTGCATGTTGGTTTCCTGTAGCGCTCTGAACTCCGACTCTTTCTCTCGTGAGCGCGCTGCCACCAGCTCGTTCTCCTCCTTCAGCTTCCTCCCGTCCATTTCCAGAATAAGAGCACGCTCTTTCAGGTTGGTCACGGCCTGCTTCAGCACCTCGTTGTCATTCTCGCGGTTACGTAGCGCCTCGCTGACGTGACTTAGCTGGTCGCCTTTGGATTTGATGAGCAGGTCCTTCTCCCTCACAGACCTCTGCAGGGCTTCCAGCCTCTCTTTGACCAGCCGAACCTCCTCGGCCTGACTTCTCTGCTCGCTCTCAGAGGCAGATGCTGAGTTCGAGAGCCGGTGGTTGTTCTCCTGAATAGTCCTGATCATGTTTTCCCTCTCAGCCAACTGAGCTTGCAATCGTACAACTTCTTCCTGCAGTTTCTCTTTGTTAACTGTTGGAGTCGGCTGGTGGCTTGGAGCATCAGCTGTGAGAGAAGGTCCACTGGATTGAGCAGCTATGGCTTCAGGAGTCTGTGCTACGCTGTCTAGTTTACCCAGCAGAACATCCTTGGTGGTGTGGAGCTGGGTGATGGTCTGCTGGACATGAGCAAGCTCCTGACTCAGACTTCCCAGCCTCCTCTCCTTCAGCTCGTAGCTCTGGATCAGTCGAGTGTAGTCCACCGACAGCTTGGAGCTACAGTCGCTGTCAGCGGAGACCTGACCCTGTAGTTTGATCAGCTCCTCCTGCAGCTGAGCAGACTCGTGCTGCATGTTCTTGACTGTCGTGATCACCTGCTGCTTCCACTCCTCCATCTTCTTCACCTGCTGTTTCAGCGCGTCCCTCTCATGCAGCAGCTCCTCAAACTGGTTGCTGCTGACGCCTCCGGAGCTGGCGCCGGACTCTCCTCCCGAGGACTGCAGGACAGCCACCAAGGTTTGGCACTTCTGGGTCAACGCATCAATCTCTATATCCTTCTCCCTGATGATGCGGGACAGGTTCTGGATCGTCTCCTTGAACATCTCCTGGCTTCCTGAAGGATCACTCATGTTGGAGAGGCGCTGGTTCTCTTGCTGAAGCTTCAACAGGGCTGCCTCCTTCCCTGCCATGATATCCATGAGACGGTGATAGTCGGAGCGAAGCTGGCTGTTCTCTCTCGTCTTCTCGTTGAGCACGGCCAGCACTTGCTCCCTCTCCACAGCGTACGCCTGCAGCTGCTGCTGTAAGAACATCACATCCTGGCTGTGTCCGCCACCTACACCCATGGACACTCTTGCATGAAGTGCCTGGATCTCCAGATCCTTCTGCATGATCACCTGGGACAGTTTGGCCACTTCATCACGAGACACCACCAGCTGATCCAGCTGCCTGGTCAGCGAGAGGTTCTTCTCGTTCAGCTGGCTGATCTCGGTATCTTTCTCCTTGATGCCCCTCACCAGTTTTTCTATTTCTACCTTGGACAGGTCATGTTTCTCGTTGCCGTTCTCATGATTTAGAGTCTGGGTCTTCTCCTCCTGCAGGATGACCTCTCCCTGCACATGGAGGTAGTCAGCACGACCTCGACTCTCGCCGAGCTGATCTACCGTCTGCTGGAGGCGGGATATATCTTCATCTCTGGCATGGATGAGTCTGTCGTAGTTGAGAGCCGTCTGCTGATGGCGAGCGTGAGCCTGCTCAAGCTCACTCTGCTGAGCCTGGAGGGACTGCTGTGACAGAAGGAGAGAAGCCTGCTGCTCTTCCATGGTTCCCCTCAGAGTCTGGACCTCCTCTTCCAGGCCATTCCTAGAGGACTTGAGCTGGGTGATCTCTGTCTCCAGCTCTGTGATGATGTCCAATGTCCTGGGCTCAGCCAGAGATTGAGGTCGGCTCTGCTGATCCCTGAGTCGGTCAATTTCCTCTTTCAAATGACTGTTCTCCTCCTTCATACCCCCCAACTGTTTATCCTTCTCCTCCAGTGCCTGTCTGAGAGCGTCCGCTGCCTTTGTCACGACTGAAATACTGTTCTCCATCTCCGCCTGCAAATCGGAAGCATTTTGTTTTATAGTTTCCACGAAGACGTCCTTCTCCTGCAGCAAATCTGTAAGCTGCTTCTGACCTGCAACTGTGATCGAAAGCATCTCATTGGTGTCTCTGTGGTCACATGCCAACTGCTCCATGTCTCTCTTCAGCTGAGATATCTCCATGTCTTTCTCCTGGTTGAGCCTGATGGCTCGTTCGTGCTCCGTCTGTAAAGCGGAGGCATCCATGGAGCGGGCTCGGGTCAAGTCCTCGATGGTCTGCTGGTACTGTTTGGCCTGTTCCGTTAGCGTGCTCTCAACCTGCCTCAGTTCTCCCTCTAGTTGACCTTTCTCCAGCTTCAGAGCTTCAATACGAGTGTCCTTCTCCCGCACTGTCCTGTTCAGAGCTGCCTGGCTTTCCCTCATCTGCTTGGTTAGTTCCTCACTCTCCGCCTTCAACCTGCTGTTCTCCATCTTCAGCTCATAGTCCTCAGACATCACCTTCTCCTGAGAGATCCTCATCTCCTCCAGTTCTCTTCTGAGGACCAACAACTCTCTCTCGTTCCCTGCTAGCTTCTCTTTAGCTCCCTGTGCCTCGGTTCCTCTGTCCCCTGCCTGATCTAGCTCCGCCTGGGCAACAGACAGTTGCTGCTCTCTCTCCTGTAAAGTCTTCTTGAGCGCTGTGATTTCTCCACGTGCCTCCCTGCTCTGCTCCTGTGCATGTCCCAGCTTGTCTTTCAGCTCCTTCAACGTCCGTTCCAACTGCTGTTTTCCCATATGCAGGTCGTTAAGGGTGAAAGCGCTCTGGCTTATTTTCTCTTTTTGGCTCTCCAGCTCTTGCCCCAATGCCCTCTTTTGGTCTTTGGTTGTATTGAGCTCCGCAGTCAGTCTGGCCATTTCTGCCTCGGCCTCCTTCAGCTGTCCAGAGAGCTGATCCTTCACCGAGATCATGTGCTAGTTGAAACAAGACCCAAAGTAAAAGTCAAGAAATGTTTTCATTATTTTGTTGTGAAGGGCTTCTACATATTTTCCTTTTAAACATTCCTATTTTTCCATGTTCTGACAATTTAAGTAAGTAAGCAGTAAGTTAGGTCATATCATAGACATCTGCAGTCATATGTACATGGGAAGATTTTGGTAGAGTCCTAATAAAAACTCTTATTTATAGAATGCTTTTCTAGATATTTAAAGACACTTTACATGACAAGTTAAATCAAACATTCTAGAGAACTAGTTGTTGTTATATAATGCCACCGTGGTCAGTCAGACCTGTGTTGCTTCCTGGTTTTGCCGGTCTAGTTCCTCCAGCTCAGACATCAGGGTGTCCCGTTCCTCCTCAGTGTTTCTCAGGGCCTTTTCTCTCCTCTCCAGCTCTGCCTTCAGATCCTCCAGTGAATCTGCTTCACCAGACTCCGCTTCGTTATTACTAAATATTTGTTCCTCTGCAATTTTTTGTCTTTTTTGCAGATCAAGCTGTGAAAAGAAAACAACCCCACAAAAATCAAGAATTACACCTTGTGATATATATATTTTTTATATAATCCAATGGACCTCAGTTGTAGTTTTAATATCCCATTATTAACATTATGCCAGGAATCAACAAGTTTAAGTAAACTCCATATTTTCATATATCCTGTAGATGTATTTCCTCAGTTATGACTTTTCCTGTTTTAATATAATTGAACACATACGTAAGTGTACTTAGAAAAGGTATATAAACAAAGAAGAATGTATTACCATGTTATTTGGGACATTAACTTTGAAAAAGTGCAGACACGTACAGTACCTTTCATTAATAAAGCTATTACAGATATTTTGAGCAGCCTGTGGAGAAAATACAATCAGATCAACAAACCTTTTCTTGTTCTAGTACTTCCTTTTCTTGTCTCAATGTCCCAATAATGGTGTTCAGTTCTAAGATGTCTGCATGCTCAACTTCTTCCTTTGGTTCAGCCTAATTATTAAAAAGAAAGAATTAGAGAAGTCTTTATATAAATAGAGGGTTAAATGCTAAAAACCTACTACATATATTATCGTACATCATTTAACATTATGTATCGTTAATGATTTGTATTGACACTCACCTCAGCCAGGCTTTTCAGTCTCTCTATTTCCTTTTCTGCACCTGGAAAGTGAAAAGACATTTTAGCAAAGTGAATTACTGGCAGCATTAATGAGCTGTAATTAAGATGAGAAACAGCAGTATTCAGTGGCTGTATTTACCATGAATCAAAATAATGACAGTATACCTGCAAGGTTTGTTCTCAGCACTTGGATCTCGTGGTCCAGCTGGGCTTTCTGCAGAGTCTTCCCCTCCTGCTCTTGCACTCGTGTTTGAAGCTCGGCGACGGAGGCCTGCAGCCGCGTGTAGTTGTGCAGCAGCCCGGCGTTTTCTTCCTGGGCGTCATCCCTCTCCAGCTGCAGCGAGGCCTGTGTCCTCTGCGCCTCCTCCAGCCTGGCAGACAGCTCGACCAGCTGGCTCTCCCGCTGATCTGCTGCTTCCTGCAGGGAGCTTATGGTTTTCTGGAGTTCTTGCAGTTTGGAGGCATCTGATGGGGAAGAGGCTTGACCACCACCTGGAGAGAAGAATTTAGAGGAGGGAGTTCATGTTGACTGCCCAAGTAGAAGCACTGATTGGAAGGGATTCGACACAATTACAGGATTGCATTCAGTAAATGGGACATAACAGATTGTCTCACAATTTGGGGAACAGCTGACCTTTGCAGGATATAAACACCTTTACATTTCGGTTTTGATTTCCAAAGTTACAATAACAAATAGTGAGGCTAACCAATCTGTTCCTCCAGCTCCTCTATCCTCTCCTCGTACTCTGCTAAATCCTCTCTATGTCGCCGTGTGATGTCGGCCATCTTCTGTCGCTGGACGTCCTGCAGAGCAGCCAGTTCATGCTGGTGTTCGTCCACCTCACGACTCATCTCCTCTCGCAGCTCCTGTTCCAAAGTAGCAATAACATAAAGGTCAGAGTCTCAGAGTCACTATGGTCTGTGCAAGTCGTTGTCACTTTAGTCTTTAGCTGCTAGATGCTCCACTATGTTCACCAGCTGCTCGCTAACTTTGTCTGTCTGTCTACTATTTTACTGAAAACAGCTGCCTGCTTCTGATTGGAAATGATGCGGATGAAAGTGACAGAGTAAAGATGCTATAGAACCAAACAATGAGCGGAAAGACGCTAAAGCTCCATAGAGCTCAGAGTCGGGTAATAAGAGTAACCTCATTCACATACACTCTGTCATATAGAAACTATTGATTATAGCAGCTTTAAGATCTACATTCTACCATAACATATAATTTATTATGGCAACAATAAAAAATTCACCTTAATAGTTCGTTGCAGTTTGAGGATCTCACCCTGGTCACCGTTACCAGCTACTGCCACTGTTGATGCCTGAAATGAAAAAAAAAGGATTTGATCTCCTCAGTGACACAAGAATAACAAGGTTAAGTTAAGGTTAAAGGACTAAAATGAATGTGACATGATTTCTTCCAAAGACTAAATACTTTAGTTGAAGAACGGTTAAACATTTTGGGGGAGAAAACAGTTTATTAGCTTTCTTGTACCGAGTTTGATTGAAAGATTGATGCTACTCTCATGTCTGTATGGTAAATATGAAGCTATAATCATGAGACAGTTAGCTTAGCTTAGCTTAGCATAGCATAAAGAATGGAAACCAGGGGAAACAGATAGCCAGACTCTGTTCAAAGGTAACAAAACACCCCTACCAGCACCTCTAAAGCTTAAGAGTATTTTTCTGGGTCACCCAGCTTCAACTCCCTGTACCAGAGACCATCTGTCCTGCTACACTGTCAAATTCTCTTTACCACTACCTGAGACAATCGCCTCCAGTGTGCCACCTCTGCCTCCAGACGCATGACTTCTGTCGACAGCCGGTTGATCTCCTGCTGCGACCAGATGACATCGCTGAGGTCCATTTCGTCGCTGTGGAAGCCCTGATGGGCCCCAGAGGGCCGTGACAGGAAAGAGGAAGCAGAAGAGGAGGTAGTGGTCGAGGAAGTAGTGGTGACAGGAAGCAGTGCGGGGCCGACGGAGGCCGACTGAGTCGACTGCTGCAGCTTCTGGACTTCTTCATGGAGTCCACTCTGCCGAGCTTTCAGGTGACTTATCTCCACCTGGAAAGACAACATTTCATATTCATCTACCCATACACACTCATAGAAGGGTCACAAGCATAAAAATTAAATAATTTAATCAAACTGAATTTTTATTTGCCGTGTGTGTATATGATATCTGACAAAAAAAAGGTCAATTTTAAATGTTATACGTTTGATCAAATTATTTTATTTTAATATTGCCAGGCTAAAACTTCCATATGTGATGATAGAACAAATGGTTCTAAATGGTTAAAACTTGTTTTGTGTGACGTGTTTGTTATAGATTAGTTATCTAAATAAAAGGTGATGGGGATTTGCTGCTGCTATCGGCTTTAATTCTACATTTTAATATACATACATCTTTTTGTTGCAGAAGGGTTCTGTACTCTGCAGACTGGCCTTTAATCTGGATCTCTGATGCCTCCAGTTTCTCCTCGAGCTCCGCATGGCGCTTTCTTAATCTGTCATACTGCAACAAAGAGAGAGAAGGAAGGAAGTCAATAACACGGAAATATGCAGAAATTTCAACCAAGATGGCGGGTGGGTGGTGGGGAGGGGGGGCTAGGCCGCCATGGGTGGTAGGGGAAGACGGGAAGGGTAGAAAGAGGGGTAAACATGTGTGTTTATTGTGATGTATTCTGTTGATTAAAAAATAACAAGTACGCAGGAAATTAACATTTTCCTGTCCCCTTTACAGGAAGGTGGTCAGAGCTCATGGCTAAAGGACACTTCAGCTGGATGGATGCTTATTAACACAGTGATCTACACCCATCCTAAAGAATAAGGCTGGTGTTTTCCTGTATTTCAATCTGGAGTTACAGTACGTAACTAACATCCACGCCTATTCATTTTGAAAAAGCAACAGCCAATGGGGAAACTCCAACACTCGACTGACCAATGGCGTAACTTCATCACTTGCTCAGTAAGTCACAGAATGCTGCAGCCCAGACAAAAAGCTGGGGACTATTTTTAGCTGCGGATTAACACACAATCAATGCTTTGGTGAGTATTTACAGCAACGGGATGATGCATGATTTGACTCAAAATAAACTACAGCGTTCACAGTTGGTTTTGATCTGAATATTCTCTGCAGCCCCTCACTTTGTAAGCATTTTTAGGATGAGTGAGCTCTGACAGGGCCTCGGAGTAAGTGAACAAAGAACCTCACCTCAGATTTCTGAGTGGCAAATGCAGCCTCGACTTGAGCCAACTTGGAATTGGACACCTGCAGTTCTGTGGCAGCATCTGTAGTTACATGGAGAAAAAAGAATTGCATTGAACATACCACAACCATGCGTACAGTGAGTACATTATGCACAAGTCATCATTCTTTACAAGTCAATGTAAAATCAGGCAGCAGAAATTAAATGTACAATGTGCAATCAACAACTAAATAATCTTGTACACAGTAAAGGAAACAAAGGATTCCTTTTATTCAGTTTTCTGGTAACTTGAATTGCTAAATGAGAACCATAATAAGCGTTTATGGCACACAACACATTCAAGAGATACTAACTGGTGACTTTGTCTCTACCTTAGTCACACACATGCAGATCTGCTTAATCTGACGCACATGACAAACAAACCTGCACGGCTGAGCAGGACAACATCTCTAGAGATCTTGCGAGCTATGTGATCGTAACAGCTGGACAACGCTCGGCCAACACATAACATTCATTACTACAAGGCCTACACTGAAGCTATACAGGCTAATCTAGCATCCAGTTAATATCCTGTCTCTTTTTCAGAGAGGCCAGAGGCAAAGATATTCAATATAAAATACTTCATTGGTATTATTACACCCCAACAAGACTCTACTATGGGAATGCACAAGCTGTGTCTCCTTTGAGGACAAAACTTTATTAACTTTAACTTTATTAAAAGGCTTAAAACCTGCGCTCAGATAATTCTAAGATGTTGTGGAAAGAACCTGAAACTCCAACACTGAACATGTTTAAGGGAACAACTACATGGTGGAACAACTACATATCAGGAGGGAGCAACCTAACCTGGTGAAGAACCTGATGTTCTGGTAAAGTACATCTGTAGTTATCCCCACCGCATTATTATGAACAAATTAACCTTCTTTTGTATTGCTGGATATTCTTGCTATATTGCTATGCAAATTCTCCTTTTTAAAATGTACTTAAAAGATTGTTTTAAAGGCCCGGCATGCAGAACACTGCCGCGGTGCTGCCTACTCCCTGTGATAGGAATTCCTCCTTTTGGTTTTGGACTACAGCTGTGAGTTGGAGATCTGTGGCCAAAGTTCCCCTTGCGTCAATGCTTTATCTCATTGCCTGTTTGCTTCAGACTGACAACACTTAAGGGTTTAATTTACCAAATATGATGGAGCACCACAATTATTCCATTTGGACTACATACAATACCTAGTGGTAACAAGAATCCAAGCAACTCAGCAACTGTATGATTAAATTCTGAATCAGGCATCATGATTTCAAAGGGTGAATTACTTGTTTCGATTGTGAGAAGATAAGAAAAAAAGGGACCAAACAATGAAGCCCTTAATCTGTGTTAGCATCAGGCTGCTACCAGCTCCACTGCCACTGAACCTGAGTGACTGCATCCACTGAGAAGAGTCACTCAGAGAGACATTGAAACGTTCAAGTCTGTGGGAGCGGGTATAAAACTCTGAGGTGATTCAGTGTCAACAAAGCAGCAATAGAAAAGGGTAGCTGTAATGTTTACACACAGCCACTCAACCACATGACAACAAGAATATCCTTTTAATGTCAGACAAACCAAGGACGCAGCAGATCAATTCATTGCATCAGTAGATCTTATACTAGATTTCTTATACTGTTACATGTACACCGTCAGTTGCAAGTCTGCAAACAGTTCCTGTTTTAGCCATGCAATTACATCATCATTGTAATAAGTCTATAATTCAGAAACGTTTGTAACTTGTATAAATGACCTTGATCTCAATAAAAATGGATGCAGATACATCACCCGTAGCACAAAACATACTGTACGTACACTCCTGTCAAATACTGAGAGGTGTTTCTGTTATTCAGTCAATACTCATTGATATAAATGGGATGGACAAAATATTAAAAACACCCTTCAGTATAATAATTTCATTAAATCATCATCACCTCTCTAACATTATAACCTTCATAAAGGTCAAATCTATAGCAGGATACTTATATTATTGTGTTACAGACTTATTGACTGTTAGCTTTAGCTAGTTGTACCTAGTGAACTAGCAACTGTCTTATGTTTGTCTACGATCACTTACAGTAGGTTGGCTAAACCTATTTGGTAGCTACTGGATGCTTTTTGACAATGTGAGCAATAGTTTTTATGTGTGTTGTGAGTGACACCTGCCTCCCCAGACATCTGAGATTATCTTTACAATCTTCCTAAAGGCCACAACCTTTTATTTTATTAACCTGCTAGTTGGCAAGACCTGAGAACCTAAAGGCACCCTTAGCAGGTCTTTTATTTGAGGTTGGTAGACTGGAACTTTCGACCAGCAAATGCACATGTTTACAACATACTTACATTGCTATTATCACCCGGAAAAGCATGTTCTCTTGGCTCTGTGGGTAACAAAGAGAAGGGGGAAAAAGCAGGAACAAGAACTTACCTCCTACTTCTTCCACCCCTTCCAGTAGCATGTCTTTGGTAAAGTCTGTGATCTGTCCGGTGAAGGAGGACAGGCTCCCGCCGACCTGGCCCAGAGACTGACCGAGGCCGGAGCCGAGTCCCCCCAGCCACGATGACATCTTCAGGAGGGGTTACAAACCAAACAAAAACAAAAGCAGGGCCGAAGAGGGCTAGTAGGGGGCTAGCCTAGCTTTGACTCCAGAGGTGGTGCAGTAAACCTGGTCATCAAGCTCTACTGCAGATTTATAACCACAGAGACGCCGCTTACTTCAAAATCCACTTTTATCTTCCCGAAACAAATTAGCCTTTCAGGTTGACAGACGCTCATTTAGCTCTGACCCCGGCTAATACCAGCTGCCCGTTTGCCTGAAGGAATTTGTCAAGACAAGCGAGCTAAGCTACGTTATATCGCAGCCAAACAGCTAATACCTTATATTACGGCCTTGTGTTGAGGTCGGTGGCATTCGCGGTGAGCTTTGGAGGTATTTTCAGCAGTTTTTAGCCGGTCTAAGCGACACAGCGCCCAGAAAGTGCCACCTCAACTACAGCCATTATGAGCTCGGCTGCGGCGATGGCTGTCAGCAGGTTTGACGTGGACACATAGCACGGCAGCGGTGCATTGTGGGATACTGGAGGACCAACAGGTTCAAGGTGCGTTCAAGAACCTAGAGAACTACACATCTTAGTAAACTGCATCTATCATTAGCGTGTTTTAATTTTATGGATGGTATATAAATCCCTCTAAAGGATTCCTAAAATAACGTTTTAATCGAGATGACAACACGTGTGTATTTTGTAGAAATAATATTAACACATCCAGTTGTTTGAGATTGATTTGTGTAATTATCTAGAGTTAGTGCCATCCTTTACCCTCCCAATTTCAATAGATTATGGTGTTATTCTTCGAAATTAAGAGTTCTGTTGTAATTTTGTTTTATGTTAAAATGGATTAGAGTCTTCCCCCCCCCCCATACTGCATAATCCTTTTTAATATTTTAACATTAATAAGATAATAAATGTGCAAAATGTAAATTTAACTTGAATACATAGTTTATAAATAGACCAAATTGTACCCAAATGTTATATTTATAGTGTATGTATTTTAAGAGCTATAGCATTTTTGTTATTACAGATTTGACAAAAATATCAAATGTAAAATATATATTTAAACCTGTTTCTACACAAAGGTTTTGACTCTCCAATAAACAATTTACCGGGCAAGATCTTAGTTTTGCTATAGATCACTGGCTGTGTATGAGTTATGAAGAAAATAGTTATATTAATAGTGGAATTGTATCATAAACACTCATAAATAAATAAACTATTCTAAAAAGTTACAGCTGTATCAGCAATAACAATACCAATAGTTCTCAGATGAATGCTCCACAGCACCATCTGTCCACTCCTCTGCTGTTTTAACATAAACCTTAACATATTTACAACATGAAAACATGTTGGCAGCTCTGAGTGTTGCAAATTCTCTTATAGTTATGAATTAGTCGGACTTTCTAGACACAAACTTTAACCACAGTGCAACAAGAACTTAAATGACTTTAATAAAATGCCAGAAAATAATCATAAAACAATTGTAGAAATCAAAGCAGCAGAGCATCTCTCAAACTCTCCTATTTGTAACATTAAAAAACATTAAGACGGTTATTTATCAGTGTTTTTAAATTCAGACTCGACTAAGCTCTTCCAGAGTTCCCCTTTATGTTGTTTTTTTGGCTCAGATAATCTCTTTGAAAAACGCCAGGCTGTGTTGTTTCTTCTAACTCATTTATTAAAAGATTCTTTTTTACATAGTGTTAAATACAATTTCTTGAGAGAACACAGGTCAGAGATCATGTTTGATTTAATGTACTCTCTGCACACAGCCAATACAATATATCCCTCTGTTATTATTTTAAAACTCAATGCAGCTCTCAGCAATCAGTTGGAAACAATAAAGGATAAGGAAATGTCTTTACTCATAGCATTTCTGTGCAAAACAGGGACAGTTCATATTCTAGCAGCTGGTGCCAAACATCGTTTAACACCCAACTTCAAGCCTTCTATCTTCCATCAGGTTGACCGTGGTGCATTTCTGGCGTGTAAGTCAGAAGAACAATCATGACCCACAGGTGCAGCACCGCCTGTAAAAAGACGTTGAAATGTTTTTGTCTTTGATTAACCAGTGTTCATCAGGATGGGAAAATAACATGCCATTTTTCAAATACTCACCATGTACAAGATAATGAAAACTCTGGCCATAGGGTAGCGCCTCAAGAAGATACCCAGTCTGATGCTGAAATGACACAATTTCACATTTATCACTGGGGGATCATATCTCACACAGGAAAACTGTGTAATTAAAGTGACAGAAGTGGTGAAAACAAAAAGCACTCCTGTGAAATGTTACCTGAAACGGTCAATGGTGCTGGCTGCCTTGCGTACTTTGCCATACATTCCTGGACTGTCCTGGTCACTGAAAAGGATCGGTGCGTTTCTTTGTCGCGCCCCTGAAAATACAACACACACGACGAAGACATCATGAAACCTGATGAACCGTAAAGCTTAATAAAACAAAAGCCTGTGACTATGCTGGTTTTAACTGTGTGTTTGTATATTTCATTGTTTTAGCATCAACATTAAATCAGATCAAGAAATCAAAAGTAACCCCTGAAACACAGACAGAAAAGTGAAAATATGGCAACAAACTGCTGTTGCTGTGGTAAAGAAATGATGCTGATTGCTTGATGGTCTTTTTTGTTTGCTGTGGCCTCATGAAGGTAAGGAAAATTGTCATTTGTATCATGTTAGTTTTAAAAATTAAATTTGTGGTTCCTTGACAGCGCTGTTAAAATCCAAATAAAGAATAAAGCATTGACCCTGATCCTCTCCTACCTGGTCCCTCCAGACCGCTCATGTTGATGGCTGGCCCTCCACTTTGCCCTCCCTGAGCGCTCTTCAGCTGCTGCTCCAGACGCTCCAGCTGGAAGACCAGGGAGCTTTTTTCCGTGCCCAGAGCCTCCAGCATCGTCTGCTTCTGGATCAGCGTCTCTGTCAGCTGGTGGAGGCGATTCTCCAGCTCTGTTTGGCTGTTGCTGAGCGTCTTGTTGGTCAACTGGAGGGGGGAATTGTCAAAACTGTCAAATTGCTCCATTTAGAAGCATTTCCAACACACCAATCTTCTTTCTGTCACGAAGAAGGGGGCTCTGCAGTTCCATGCACTCTATAACTATAATGAGACTGACCTGGTTCCTGAGTTTTTGGATTTCATCCTCTCTGTCCTTGATTCTGCTCTGCAGAGTAGTTTTGGCTCGGTGGTGCTCTTCCTCCAGGTACTGCACCTCCTGTGATTTAAGAAGAATACACAAGCATCCGTGTAAAACTATGAATGTAGCTTCAAGGAAAAGACAGTTCATCATTTTCTGTATCGTCACTCCTCCTTGCCTGTTTGTAGCGCTCGGCCTCAGCCTCCACCTCCCGCTTAGCTCTGTTCTGTAAAGCCTGATGCTCCTCTAACTGCACCTGCTGCTCCCGCCACGTCTCTGCCTCTGTCACAGCCTGATTCTCCAAATCCTGCGAGAGGGAAAACACATATCTGACTCATACGGCTGAATCGACAGCATCTCCACCGCAGATGTTGAGATGCTGTAGCTGTATACAAACAACAAACTCGGGCCAAAGACAGAAAACATAAATATTTGTTTGTCCAGGAAGTTTACAGCGCCAGACAGATACATGCACAAACCTCCCAGTGCAGCCTACAAACAAGATGTTACACACGGGGACCTTCTGCCATTTACAGCATCTCACCTGTATTTCTGTCCGGAGGGCGTGCACCTGCCCCTGTAGCTTTTGAATATCCTCCCTCTGCAGCTCCTTCTCGTGGCGCAGATCCTCCAGCTCCAGAGCCATGGCCCCGCTGCTGTCCAGGGTGTCCAGACCAGATCCCTCCTTCAGACTGCTGATCAACTTCTCTTTGGACTAGAGGGCCATTTTAAAACATGATGTTAAAAACAGAATTGCCAAAAGAACAGAAAACAATCCCCCCAAAAAGTCCTGTGTTAAATTTAAATAAATGCCATTGCTACATATGAATAAAGACACCAAGTCGTACTTGTAGGATGCGTGAAGCTTTGTGCTTGTAGTCATGTAACTCCTGTTTGACAGTCTCAGCTGCAGTTTTGGCACTTTTCAGTTGCTGCTGGAGGTCATCCACCCTCAGCTTCTCCTCCGCAGCTCGCCGCTCTGAAGCAGTCACCGTCTCCGCGAGGGTCTGCCTCTCAGACTCCACTTTGGACAGGCGACCAGCATACTCACTCTACACAAGAACGGAGAATTAAGAAGTCGTAATAATGTCCATGTGTTCAGTCTAGACTCAACAGTAAAGGAAGGTGAATGGCTTCGTGTGCACCTGCATCTGCCGGTAGCTGTCCTGCTCCCTCCTGAGTGCCTGTTCGGCTTCTCGCAGCCTCTCCTGTATCATCTGAAAAGCTTGGGACTGCATGCTGCTCCCTTCTGTTTGGTCTTGCACAATTCTAAAAGCCAAACAAGGAAAACGATATCTAAACCGATTCATAAACAAAAGAATCTGACCTCTACTTCAAAAGGTGGTCACAAGAGTGTACCTCGTCTTTTCCTTCTGCGCCTCATCCAGTGCAGCGCTGCGGGACTTCAGCAGCTGATCGGCTTCATCGAGTCGGATTTTCAGCACTGCAAGTTGACCGTCTTTGGCAGAGAGGGCTTCTGTTAGGTCATCGACCTGTGACCGAAGTTCCCGTACCATCCGGTCGGTGACAGACTGCTCCGAGTTCCACCTGTCTGCACGTAGACGGGTCTGGTTCAACTCTACGTGAGCAGAAAATGGCTTCATCAATACAGAGGGAGAGGGGCAGAAATGTAGGGCATCGTTGTTCCCGTCTTGTCTCATCTCTTACCGTCTTGTAAGTCCTTTGCTCTCTGGATGATTGAAGCCATCTCCTGGTTGAGGGATGACACTTCGTTGCGCAGCAGCTGATTCTCCAGACGCAGACTGGACAGGATGTGGATCTGTGGCTCCTCCCTGGGCGGAGGAGGCTCCGGCCTGCTGAGCTCCGGAGGAACAGCCAAGCCCGAGTCTGAGCTCTCAGGTGTGTCTGTGGTGGCGATGAGAGAAAACTCAAAAATATCATTTAGATATAAAATATGTCTGCCTTTGAGCTGCACAGCTGACGATAATAAAAAATAGTAACAACACATTAATTATATATCATTAATATATATTCCTCATTTCAGAATCTCTAATTTGACCTAATGCGATTATCATCTTATAAGTTAAGTTAAAATGAGCACTATAGATCTAGTGTATTAGACACTGCATACAGTTGCAGATATCAAACACATAGTTCTCCTCTGAAGCCATCAAACATTTCTTACTTCACATTCTAAACATGTGCACTTAAAGGAAAGACAACAACCTACATACATAAAAGAAGTTTAAAATCTACTACGTTATGAATAAGGAAACATTTTCCAACAGTGAATGAATGATGAATATTATAACTGCAGCACGTAGGGCATTATTAATCCAACCTTGGCTTTGTTCTTTAGCAGAGCTGTCCTCTGATGTTTTGATGCTGTGAGCAGACAGTGAGCTCATGCTCGACGTTCTGGATACACCCCGTGTGGATGGAGGCGTCGACGGGGCTGAGGGGACAGTATGAGGAGCAGAGGAAGGAGGAGGAGGAGGTGTTGGGTTCTGGGCTTCAGTAACTGGAACTGCCACTTTCACAAGTTCTCTTCTTGAATCCCTCCTGTTGCTGACTGGCGGGTCCGAGCTGTTCAGAAAGTCAAAGAGCATGTCATCGTCCACATCCTGCTCACTCTTTCTGGGCCTCACAAAGCCAGACGAGGTCTTGGCAGAGTTGGGGGCACTGCTGCTGGAACCAGAGGGGACGCTGGTCACGTTGGCAGTACCGGCCAGCAGGGTCGCACTGGATCTCTTGATGTTGCCAGCTGCTGAAGAGATGTAGCTCGGAGCATCATCCGAGGATGCATAGGCATGATGTGTCACAGATGCGTGGGCCGTGTATGCTGCAGTGTTGTATTCAGGTTTGACAGTTGATTCTTCTCCATAGGACGACGAAAAGGAGGATGTTCTCGATTGGCTATTTGTCAGGGCAGTGGCAGCTCCCTGGTCCACTTTGTTCAGGAAGTCTTCAGCTTTCCCAGCCAAGTCAGCAAACCAAGACATTTTTATCCTAATGACAGAAAGGAAGAGTAGCGCCTGCTACTTCATTACCACCAATGAGGGGCCCTTGAGCGAGGCCCTTATGAGCCCAGATGAGACTGTGGTTGTACCTAGCTTGAATAAACAAACACGTGGCATTAACAAACATGTTAGTCTGCCTGGTGTGAAATAACCATGTGTACTGTCTAAAACTTACACTTGTGACAATACATGTATTATAAACATGTAATTACCCCAATCTGCGTCATGTACATCTCCTTCATGCGTCTAGTTTTACATTACATTCATTTGACAGATGTTTTTGTCGAGGAGCAGGAGCTAGATATCATCCAAAAGTGGAAGTGTATCCCTTTTAAGCGTACAGGGTGACAACAACAAGGGACAGAGATGGTTAAGAGCAGCTAAAGTGAAGAATCTTGCACGCAGCCTGAGAGACATGACTCAGGACTGAAACTCACATTTAAATGCACAATTTCTGCACAGCTAGCATGCTCGGTCAATAACTCAACAGATCCAAAGATGGCTAGTTAGTTATTATAATGACACCAAATTGTTTCTGGTACAAATACAAGGGCATTAAAGAGTTATTACAGGAGTCATCGGCGGTTGGGTTTATGTTATCTTAAAACTAGTTTGACGTTAAACAGAGGTGGTTCAGGATGAACTCCCATCACCGCTAAAGCTAACAGGCTAGCTGGCTGCTAAAGGAAAGACTAACGTACCGTTTGAAGCGACGTCCAAATCTCAAAGTGTCTCAGGTCGACTTGGCTGCCGCCGGGGTTTAACCGGGGAACATGAACCACAGATAGGTTTTGGATAAACACGGTCAAATGTCATCTGTCAAAGGGGATATTGGTGATCTTCTCAATACGTGGACCAGGAAGCGCTACAAGCGAGGACCCCACAACAGAGCGACTCCAGAAAAGCCTGATTAAAAATTAACCAATGAGGTTTCCAGTGCACATCACACACCTTCTCGTCTGCATATTAACATAAATATAAATATGAGCAATGATTTAGTATTTAATGCATGTTTGTCTCTTTGTTCACCAATTAGCAAGATAGACTTTTCACAGAAACTGTATTTTATTATAAAGAGCAATAAATAGCATGAGATAATAAAGAGGAATGAAGTAGCGCCTTTAAAAAGTTCAAGGCGTTTACAGTGGGAAAATGGGGAATTTCAAAATAAAGCACACGTCAGAGCACTTTTTCCTCACTGGTCATGTAAATGTCTCCAAACCTCCAATATCTGTAGCTAGTGAAAACTAACCATTGTAGTGTGATAACAGATGCTCTTAACTGTGGTTAAATCCTACATTTAAACAGAAAAGTACACAAAAGGTACTTAATTATACTAATACAAGTTCAATGAAATTGAATATGGTTAATTCAATTCCATGTTTCTATTTTAAAAAGACAAAATAACCTCAGCAGATGACTTGTGTTGCCACAGTCTGACCTTTAGATTAGAAAAGAGACAAATTGACACAGACGTTATGAAACAGTGCCCCTTTATTTTTTCCGCACTCACTCCAAAATGCATATTTACATGGCATGCCACATCAATACAGGAACTGACTATGGACACAATCGATAACACGTAGAATCTGCTCTGGGAGTTAAGGGTGAGGGAGTTATCCCATTAACAACCAACCAAAAGATAACAGAAATGAAGCAACACTTTTATAACCATGGTTCCTCTTAAATCAGGTTGTTTCCAAGATTTAAAAAGTGACAAATCTCCGGTAGACATGTATGGAACGTTTCACATTTGTCATGGAGGGCCGGCGTCGCGGACAGTCGAGTCTGAGGTGGTGATCATCGACGCGCCGCAAAAAAACACGAGGCTGTTAAAATTCAGGATGGACTGCAAGGGCAGAGGAACACACATTTGGGGAGGGATTTACAACAGTAATTTATTGTTGTTGAGGACAGGCTGGTCAGCTCCATTAGATATCCAGTCCAGTAATTTCAAAATGCCTCAACAACCTAAGTCTTCTAAGATAGTGTCCTTGTTCAAAGTAATAATCCACAAGCGCTGTATCCTTTCAGAAAAAAAAAAAAAAGAATGGACTCCAGAAGATCAAGAAGATGGGGGAGAGTAGTTAAATACATAAAAAAACAAAAAAACACACACACAACTCAATATACGAGTTTGTGCGTAAGAATGCAAAAATAACAAAACAACAAATATCTGGACAAGTATCTTCCAAAAGAGATCTGTTGAGAAAAATGTTGTCTTTGCTCTATCAGTATTTCCTCTGTGTTCTGATAAACAGTCTGTTGTATTAACATTCACTCACACACACATACACACTCTCACCCATACACACACTCTCTCACCCACAGACACCCAGACACACACTCTCTTACCCACACACACACACTTCCTGCACAGCCAATTACACATAAAATGTGGTTTCTGAATGACAGACTGGCCACATCAGATAAGCCCCCTTCTTTTCTTGTAGTCCTCCAGGTTGAGGGACCTGCGGGGGGCGCCGTCCTTCACCGGCAGCGCGTTGGAGCTTACGGACAGAGACTTTGCCTCTGCCGAACACAAGAGCAATATTAAGGCGTCTTGTTTCCAAAGTTAACATCACCAACCGCCTTTGTACTACAGCCAACACAAAAATAACAGTACAATGATGCGTTAGAAAAATCAACTCACCTGCGTTGGGAACCTGTAGGTCAATCTTAACGTCAAAATCATGAACTTTAAACAAGTCCTCTGAGAGGTCAGTGTTTGGCTTCGGGACATCTTTGTCTTTTGGGTTCCCTAGACCCTATAATAAAACAAAAGAGAAATGTAGATGCTTTAAATAAAATAATATTTCCTTCTACAAAAGATGAAAGTTATTTTCTGCTTGGCATTGGTGCATTCCCTTTGCTTTACATCAATTTCCATCTGGTAAAAACGCATTATAAGCACATAATCATTAATATTAAAGTTATATTTAATAGCTGCTGAGGCCCAACGTGTCTTGTTGTCCAACAAGACATTAAGAAAGTGTGCAGTAATCTCTGGTAACAGCACTTCAGTGGCGACTGCAGCTGAAACAGGACATGCAACCAGGACTCTGGCATTGTTTGCACCTCACAGTTCCCTCTCCAAACACCTGTCACGTGAAAGCACCGGGAGGTTCCCGTCGCGGTCGCTCTGCTTACCAGTTTGTTCTTCTCTGCACCGGAAGGATCTGCTGCCGACCCCGAGCCGTACTTCTGGTTCAGGTGAGCAAGAATAGCTGCGTGGACTGACGGGTCTCTGGCCTGCACAACCAAAAGGAACAGGTTGACAGATTGACAAAATGTGTTTATTCCATTTTTTTAACATTAAATAATGAAATAATTATTAAAATCTTACATTAGACACCATGGTGGGTTTGCACTGTCTTCGTGTGAAAGGATCCATTTGTTGGTTTTTGGCATTTTGTCCTTCAGCCTGTGAGAAAAGTAAGCAAATACAATTTTAACAGCAGAATCACTTTCTGATTAAAACAGCAGTAAAATCAATGGATACAACAGGTTTTTTTGGGGGGTTTAGTAGCATGCTGGAACATCACTATGGGAACATTCAGGTGCTTATGTTCCCGTGAGACACACAGAGTTCTCGCCTCCTCACTTACGCTGCTGTGAGTGCCCTGAAGTGACTGTGCGGTGTCACAATAGAGTGCTGCCACAGTATGAAAACATCTGAGGCGAGGCGGCATTTCAATGTGTTGGAGAAAAGTAAAATATACAATTTGTAACCAGTTTAAAAAGACGCTGCTGGTTTCAGAAAACAGAAGGAACCTTCCCTTCCTGTCCTTCAGTAACACTTTAGTTACACGCCCCTCGGTGCAAACAGAAACTACAGGATGTGAACACGGTGCAACACATGAACATTCAAGCACTTCCATGTTTACATCTTGTATTTTAAAACTGTTTTCCTTGAAGTTATTGAAGCACCAATATGTACAATAATCAACAACTTTGTTACAGTTTATCCTACACATGTTTCATCATGCCAGTCTTACTATTACAAAGGATTACAGTCAAACGAGCACGTGTGAAGGTGGTGTTTCAGGACACTCACCACAAGAGCTTTCTCAGATTCAACGATGTTCCAGCTTCTGTTCCTCTGATTGATGTAGCTGGATGATAAAAAAAGATTTTAAGAGTCAAAGACAGTTCAGTCCTGAAAACATAAAAACACAAAACAAAGAGTCATTTTATCGAAGCTGGAATTCCCTTTCGAAAACCTGGAACAAGTGCACCACTGCTGATGGAAAACATTTAGGTGAAAAACATGTTTTCAGTAGTTTACAAGAATTTGAAGTGCCAAATTGACCCTAAAGCATGTATCTGGAGCCAGGAAGTCCCTCCCCTGGTTACTGAAGTGGAGCTCGTGTACCTGATGGCAGAAATGTTCTTGGTCCTCTGTCTGTCAAGTGCTTCTGCCCTTTCCTCCAGCTCGTTCAGCTCGTCCTGGATCACTTTTACTTTGTCACCGTCTCCGCTCTCTTCTGCCATGGCCTTCAATCAAAACAAATTTAAATGGGTAAGTAAGAGCCTGACAGTCCCAAAGCAATGATAGAATTTCTATATACCATGTTATTTTTTACCTTATCTTTGAGTAACTGCGTTTTCTTCATGGCGTAATTCGGCGGCGCTTTTCGGAATCTGTCCTTCTCTTTAACGATCTGCAGCGAGTGAAGATCATAAAACAAAAAGGTTTTGTTCCACTGCAGAAAGCACGAGGCCGCAGAAATCCATGTACATACAGAGAAACAGACTTACATCTTCTATGTCTTTGTCGTTGAACTTGTAGTTGAGAGCCTCTTTGATAGACTGCTCCTTTTTGGTGATTTCATCAAGAGTCGGCACTTGCATTCCAGCAACTATCATCTGGACAGGAGGGGAAAAATCACAAGAGTTGAGCTCTTACTACTTATGTCCTTTCTTACTTTAGAGCCTGAATAAATGGTTCCTACTTAAACTGAACTGAACACACTTACCGCCTCTTTCCACTTCATGAACTCATTTTCTGTAAACTCCTGATTCGATACAAACTCGAGCCTGAACACCCGTGTGTCACCACCATGTCTGAGGAAGATATACAGTCAAAGGTAAACCGGGACAAAGGAACAGAACTGTAGAAAGCAGCTGTAATGTATACCCACCTTAACTGCAGTCCCTTGTTTGTTCTCGTTGAACCGAGTTGGTAAACCTTCGCCGTCTCCACCACATCCACAATTTCAGCAACCTTTTAACAACAAAGGAGGACTACACTTAAATCAAGCTTCACTAATCAGGCTTTATTTAACTCAATCTAACTCTAAAGAGTCCCAGATCTTCACCACCAACATTATACACGAGAATAATGCTGCATAACATCGAACGCAGTGCAAGAAACGTCGCCTGGAATCCAAGCTTACCCTGTAAACTGGTTTACTGCTGCTGTTCCCAATCCCTATCCGAACAAAGCAGCCAGTCACAGTCTTAGCAAAGAAGGGCATGTGGCACCAGCGCTCCAGCTTGTGTCTGGACAGCCGGACCCTGTTGAGCTCATCTGGTAGCGAAACAGGCTGCGACTTCGGGGGAGTTTCTTCTTTTCTGTAGGCAGAACACGATCAAGAGGTGACTTTCACATCAAGAGAAACGCGCGGCCACGACGTGAAACTTCAGAATAAAACGTACTCGTCGTCGTCGTAAGACGATGAGCGCGAACTGCGATCGCTCTTGACTGACGACTTGTCGTCGTCTTCCTCCTCTTCCTCCTCGTCGTCAGAGTAGACCTCGCTCGTCTTCAGGGGCTGGCGCTTGGCCAGCAGTTCCGCTGCTCGTTCAAAGAGATGCAACATCAGCGTTTGGGGACCGGCTGGATTGTCGCAACCATCGCGTCACAAAACAGTGAAATATCACCAACCTGTTTTGTTTTTCTTCTTCTCGCGTTCAGCCTTGAGTTCTTCCATGGCCTGGGACTTTTTGTCAAGTTTTTCGTCGCGCTTGGATCGTCTCTCCTTGTTGTGTGACATCACCTGGAGAGAAGCAGATATTTACCATCACACAAGGACAAAGATAGGATTTTTAAAAAAGGACAATTCAATTAAAACTCTGTGATAACCTATAAAGGCACCCAAAACACTGACAAATGTTGGTTAATGAGGTAACTGTTTCTTCTCACCACTTGTGTGTCTGGAACCTGAGATAGCTTCCTTTTTTCCTGTTCTTCCTCCTGCTTCTTTTTCTTCTCCTCTTTCTCCTTCTTCTTTGCCGTCTTCAGCTTCTTCTTAATTTCAAAACTGTCAAAACAAACAGGAGTCTTACACAGAACAAATGAACAGACGCACTCAGCCATGTTAAAAACGCCAGACTCCGCATTGTGCGTGAACGTTTTCTCATTTTTGCTGCAAGTAAAAGAAATGAGTGAAAAGTGGAGAAGAAGCACCACCTTAAATAAATTCAACATTCTTTGAAAATGTTTTTTTTTGCCGTTTTATGCTTTTGTTCCATTTTTGTCAACGTCGCTGTGTGTATTCCACCACTCACCGTCTCTTTAGCACCTCTCGCTTCTCAATTCTGTTGAACAGCTCCTGCTCCCTCTCCTTCTCCGTCATCTGCTCCAGCCGAGCTCTGTCCTCCGCGTCGCCCATCAGGTCGTCGTCGTACCCGTCCCTGAACACGTCGTCCTCGGAGGAGTCCGAGTCGGAGCTGGAGGACGAACTGTTGCTCTCGGAATCAGACACCTCGCCTGATGAGGAGCAACTCATTAGGCACAAGCGGCGATCATGCAGCCGAGTACAGCCACACAAACACAACACTAGAAGTACGTCCTGATCACTGCTGGCTAAAACAAGCCTGAGAGGAAAAGGAAGGCAGCCTGGGATGGTGGCAGTGAGAACCTTTTTCAGCAAGACTAATATGATATGGCACCAATATTAATTACAAACTGAATTTGATCTAAAAGTAATCCTCTAGTTTGTGTTTTAGTTTGTTTACTTTGTTCAAATTAGTGAAAGCGCTTTGGATGCTCTGATGCTGGCTGTATTTATTTTTTTGCCATGCGTATTTTAATTATCTTGGATTTTGGGCAGATTTCACATAACTGTAAACACAAATAAACAAACAAACAAACAGCTTTGATAGTACGCTGTGAGTCGGCTGGGATAAAGGGGATGAGTGAGTGAGTCATCTAATTCCTTCCCAGCCACCTGAAATACCTGTGGACATAGCACCCGGGTGATGACACTTCAGAATGTGTCTCGCCACTCTGCTTTGCACTTTATGCAACATGCCATTAACCTGAGCACACGTAAGAAGCTCCTGGCCTTTTATCATAAACGGTAAAATGATTACACACAGAAGGAATGAAGTGAGCCTGCTTGCAGAGCACATTTCCCCCCGTGAACACCGAAGACGTACCCTCCTCTGGCGCAGAGCTCTCAGCTGAGCTGTCTCCATCTGAGCTGCCGGACGCCGTCGCTTTATTAACCTTCTTCTTTGTAGCGTTCTTCTTCTCGGACCCTTTTCCCAGCTTAACCTTCTTTTTGCCTTTGGTGCCGCCCACAGTCCACTAGACACAGAAATTGGTCCAATCAAATAGCTAATACCTCTGACATGACATGACTGTATTTTCAATGTTTTGTTATGCACCGCACTGAAAAGTGAAGCCTTTTAGAGCAAAAACTAAGAGTTCCATACCTCATCATCGCTATCGGACGTCTCGGAGTCTGTAGAAGCTGCAGGTTTGCTAACCGGTTCTTCCTGGTCCCCGGAATCAACCCTCTTCCTCTTTGCCAAAGACAAGAGCTCCTGAAAATTAGAACACGGTGATGTTATACTCATAGTCCTAATTACATAAAGCGGAAAAAAGTGGGGAAATGCCTCCTGTGAGCGTAGCCCTGCTCAGACTTTGCAATAGAACGCTTGTTGGTTGATCAAATCCCGATTGGATTAAATACAAGTGTAAAATAAACCCAAGCTGCATGGAGGATGCATTGGAATCCAATTTTTCAGGCCAATTCAGAGGTGAGATGCACACGTCCACATATAATAAGGAAAGATGCCACTGATTATATTTAACACTTCACATGTCAATATTGTAATATGCAAATAGCAGGAAAATCCTCCGAAACACAGCTGATTTGCCAAGAAAAGGGGTTCCTCACAGGTGAAATAACACGTGAGCCAGGAAGCAAAATCCAGTCACACGTGTTCATCAAAACACATTGTGATGGTGTGAGCTGCAAGTTGTCTCTTTACAGAACTGACTCAAGATACTACTTCTTAACCGGTCCTGCATAGATCATAAACAACAATATGAAGCTAAATAACAAAACCTCATGTATAAAAATAATGAATGAGCTCCACACATTGAGGTTTGCAGATTTTAAATGTGGTTAAAAGCTGGCACTCAGATGTGATCGGTGCTCTGTATGGACAGAGTTGAGCTACAAGCATCAATAATGGGAGGGAGAAGGCGAATGTAAACATATTCAATACTGCAAGCATTTGATCTTCATCAAGGTGGATCTCAAAACACAATTTGACTGAACTTCTCTCAACTCATGTGGTCTTCACTACCCGTGTCTGTACTCTCAGGTGATGTACATGGGGCTTTTAATGGTGATCAGGGCAGCAGCAGCCCCGTGCAGCTCTGCAGACAGACGTGCTACAGCGGGGCGCGCTTCACTCAGCTCTCCAGCTTGTTTGACAACAACACCGAAATAGAAGTTCAGCTCTGCGCCCATGACGTCATTCAGGAGATAATGTTCTCGGAGTTAAATCAAGTGCGACTCCAGTGTGTGCAAACGCGTCCCCTTCTCGTTTAGTCTGAAAGCTAACAAAGCAAATACACCACCAACACTGCGCGGCCGTAGTCGAGCAGTCGTACAACTCGAAAGCAGTAAAAGGCAAATGGCGCGGCGTTTTGGTGGCAACATAATACTGCATGAGTACATCTCTCGGAATGTAACCTTAACGTTAGCACAACTTAGCTGGCTGAAGCTAAGACAGTGTTTTCGGTAAAACCTCAAACACTTTCCTCGGACCTAAATACCGCACAGAAACACACGAGAAAAGCATGGCAATTTATTTGACTGTAGGAATGGTGTGTTCACTGAGAAAGGAAGCAAGGGTTGTAAATAAGATGGGCCCACTCTCAGCTTGTTCAGGCGAGGCCAAACACAGCGCATCCAGTTAGCATACATTAGCTTCACCTCAAAACTGTTGACAACTTAATAAGCGAGGCGATGTAACAAAATCTGACAAATGCGCACCTACCTGATCTAAATTATCGTCACTAGCACTGTCTTCAGAGTCAGAGTCAATCACGACCCGACCTTTCCGCTTCTTTACATTCACCATTATTAGCTGCACAGCTAACCTGCTAGCTACCTCTGTGTCGTCTAAATGTTCAAGGCTAGCCGTTGCGGCTACCTAGCTAGTTGGCTCTGCAGTAAGCCACACAAAGGCAGTACTGAGCATGCGCGCTCGCATTGATACCATAATTACCGCTGGCTTTTATATCTCTTTCTGTAAAATAAAATTAACATTTATGTATGTGCTTAATATATTAATGTATAAATGGGGGTTTAATCAAGAAAAACACGGACCAGCATACGGGGACATTGACAGTTAGCTGAGAGCAGAACTACATATTTAGAGTGAGTGAGTCAGTCAGGACAGGATTCTTCGGTGCACTAGAGCTGCGTTCAAGGTCCAACCTTTTACTGTTGTAAATCTGTTGTCGCATGTGATTGACTTTCTTCGCTTTGTTACATTTCTATATGAACCTATGCTGAACGCAGCCCAAGGTTTCCCGTTGGGTCGCCCGTGTGGTTCCGGACAACCTTGGATTTATAAATAAGTGTAGTTAACTCGCACGACCAGTTTATAAATTGTTTTAACCCACAACAGCGTTTTAAAGAGATACTTGATGGTCTAAGTTAGTCAAATTAAAACGGTGAAATATCCATACGTCCTTTTTTTTGGTGGAACATGGACAGAGTAAGTAGAAACAGACTATGCTAACCGTATATTGACTATCACGTTAGGTCTTCAGAATAATGTAAACCAGATAGTGAGGGTCATTCATTGTAACGTATCTATGTATTTTAATCACTAAATGTCTTAAACATGGCTATAACTAAGGAGATTTACGTTATTGTTAACCCATAACTGTATAGTTAATTTACTTAACAGAGGTGTCAAAATAATGATCAATCCAATTCCAAAGTTAGTGGTTGTAAAAAGAAATACATCTATACTATATACTATAGTGAAACAAATCTTTGCCTTTTGTAAAGCATTTCTCTTTATGTGAATTTAACAATTTATCACACAGCTGGAATAAATGTTTAGTGGCATCCGTTTTTTAGCAAATTCATACATAGGTAATGTTATTAATCACCAATACGTGACATTTGAAGACATATTAACACACAAACATAGTAATAAATGTGTCTAAATGTGTTTCTGTAAACCAATGATAATGTAAAGATTGTACATATTGATCACAACCACCCTGTAACCTGAGTGTAATGACACCACTTTTCTATATGATGTATCCCAGCAGTGAATCGTCCATATCACCACCGAAATGTCTCTGCCAAAGATCACTCGTCTCCCCTCAGCGAGACTGCTGAGCTCCGTCCACCACCACCAGCTCCTCCTCCCCTCCATCACTCCTCTCCCTGTGCCCAGGAGGGCTGTGATTCAGGGAGAATACAGACGACCCGGCCAGCCCAAAGAAGACAAGTTTCCATGGCAGAACATTAACTTTGACCTCTGGAAGGGTTTGGAGGGGATTAAGAAGCATTTCACACTGCTGAAAAAAGAGTTTTCTGCCCGCTGGGTTGGTCCAGAAGGCAAACCGATCCTTGAGCACATGTTGGAGCAGAACCAGGTGATATGGGAGTTCAGAGGCCCAGAGAGCCTAGAGCAGTGGACAGTGTCCTCAGATCGTGAGATTGGCGGCCAAAGTGAAGTTTACTTGAAGCTTGGCAAAAACAATAATACCTGTTTTCTGTACGGAACTCTAAGATCCACTCCTCCGAGGGACGGGGAGACACGCTACAGTGGCTACTGCACCATGCGCTCACAGCAACTGCTGGTTAGTGCCCTGCTGTTTACCTCCTGCTGAAGTTTGTGGAATCATACATTCACTTCTAATGAGGTTGGGAAGTTACTGTAATAGTATCCGGGGCCGAGGACACGAAGGTTGTCACCAGTAGTTGGGCTGGAATAATAAATAATTGTGAAATTTTCCTGTGAATTTCTCTACCAGCTGCCACTTTGACAGGTCACCAGAATTAAGGAACTGTGTACCACCTGCTGTTGGTATTCATTCCAAATGCACATACTTCCTCTTGCTCCTTTGTGGTTTATGTGTGTAAGTGTGTCTGGCAGTTTGATGACATCTTGTTCGAAGTCAACCTCCAACCTTTTTGTCTTTCTTAGGCTTCATTTGATAGGAAAAAGCACTACGATTGGTCCAGTTTCAACACCCTGCATTTGCGCGTGCGTGGCGATGGACGTCCTTGGATGATCAGCATTGCAACAGAGACATACTTCTCTCACCAGAAAGATGACTTATACAATTATTTCCTGTATACCAGGGGAGGACCCTACTGGCAAGATGTCAAGGTAAGCACAAAAGAAGAAGGTACAGATCTGTCACGAAGGTTGTGCTGCACTTTCATTCAATACTTGAGTGTTACTCGTTTACAGATCCCTTTCTCCAAGTTCTTCCTAACACATCGTGGGAGGATACAGGACGATCAGCATCCTCTCTGGCTTGACAAGGTAGAGCAAAGGGACATTCCCCCTGACGTGGCATCAAAAGTTACACTGTTCAGGACATTTGTATCATTCGTTACTTGTAACCAGTGTTGTGAAGGTTACTTTTGAAAAGTAATAGGTTACAGATTACTAGTTACCCTGTTTAAAAAGTAATAAGTAATGTAACTATTTTGATTACTTCATTAAAGTAATGTAACTTATTACATTTGATTACTTTACTTTAACAAGTGTTTTAAACTGGGCAATAGGAACTGTAACGGATTACAATGATTTATTTTGTAATTTA